>VWYO01013314.1:0-19660 GCA_013400275.1 Rhadina sibilatrix
TCTTGCTTCAACCTCCCCAACAGTCCTACATTTACTGAATAACTGTTAATTCCTCTCTCTTTCTCTCCCTTTACTTCTTTCTCATAGCTATGCAGTGTAGATGACCAAGAGCGTGTTTTATTTCCTGGTGTTCTTGTCCAGGTGTAAACATGGCCTAAGAACAAATGAGAAATTGTGAATACTCACCCAGTAGCCATTTCAAAGGGGAGTTGTGGTTTTCTTTACCCCCTGTAAAGTTCAAATGCACTTTGCTTCATAGCCAATGAAAGGCAAGGAAACGGAGAGCAAGAAGAAATGAAAGTCATGTTTCCCTTATTCTCTGTCATTTTTCAAATTATTATTAATATTATTATTCAAATTATTATTAATCTCTCTATGTGCCATAGGGTATTTTAATAGCCTGGCATACAAAAGAAAAGGGAAAAAGGCTTTGATATCACGAAAATGGAGGAAGTGGCTGAATTAAAACTAGAGTTGTCAGAGGGGAAGAAAGGTAACTTCAGAAACATTTCAAAATCTCATGTAGAAATACACTATGTTCAGAATGTCACTTCTATTTTGGCTGTTTCAATGGCTTCACTACTTGAAAAAAATCAGAATTCCCTTCATGCCATGGGACTGTTTTTCACTATTTACTTTTGAGTTCACTTGTCCCACTGTGTCCAGCTGAATCATTCAAATTTGTGTTGAAGTCTACTGGACAAGTGACAGGAAGTCTATGAGCCTAGGGGAGACTTGTACTAGAAATAACATAGGCAGTGTGAGCAGCTCACTGTATCTTCGGGTCACATTATTCATTGATTTTATTTTAAATGTTGTTCCATAGAAATGAATTTACAAGGCTCACAGAAGATTTTCTTAGGGCTTGAACAGACATCAGCACGATACAAACAAAGCAATACAACAGCAGCGTGTCATCACTCTGCAAAGATATCTACCAACTACCAACAAACCTTTAAAAAAAACCCAAAAACTTAAGTGTTCCAGTCTTTGAAAATCAGACAGGGGATTAATTACTGCTTTTATTCCTAGTTAGGAGAAAGAGTACCATCAAACAGTGAGAGGCAGCTGACAAGATAGAAAGATGAAAATAGTTTACTTTGTTACTGTTAGACCGAGTACTGCACCTCTTTTTTTAAACTTTTTTCCACTTTTTAAACTTGTAAGTGCTGTGTTAAAGGTATGGAGAAACTGAGCATGGATGTTAGCTTCCTGAGGCACTGAGATCTCTGAGGGGTAGTTCCTGGTGGATTTCGTTGAAGACATAATTTCCAACCTTTCATCCTTGCCCTTTGTGGAAGTTACCTTCTGTGTAGCACAGCTGTAATAAAGCTGACAGAAGTGGATGTTTGCCTCTACTTTGCTGCTTTTTCATGTGGCTCAGTAAAGACACTGGCCTTTGAACTGGAATGACTGAAGAATGAATGAAAAATGGTCCTTTTTACCAACTCTGGCATGTTAAGAAAACAGATGAAAAATGAGAAACTGGAGAACTACTAGTTTTTGAATGCTCATGGTTGTGATGTGAGGCAGGCTAGAAAGTAGAGTCATCTCCCCCAGTCATGGATTTGAGTTGATAGGAAAACTATAATCATTGATACAGAGCCAGAAAATAAAAGAAAACTTCCTGAGCTGTGTTCTTGATATTCAGTTTTAGAAATGCATGTAGTGGAGTTGTGCCATGTTATGTTTGGAATAATGATAGACTAATAAAAATATTAAATTTCCCTTCATATCAGTCCAGAGAGGAGTAATCTGAATCAGTGCTTTTCACACACAAGTCTACACCAAAACCTTTTTGCAAATGAGTAGCATAACAAAGGGCCCAAGTGTTGATATGACACCGGTATGTTTGCTATAAAGTATTTCTTCTTATGTGGCTATCCAATGTTTTCTCAGTATTAATTGTGAAATGTCCTGTTCAGGCCTAGGGGGAGATAGGATTTGCTTCATTTTGTTTGCTTTTTTGTTTAGTTAATTTTGACTTTTTTTTTTTTTTTTTTTTTTTTTTTGAGAAAAAAAAAAAAAAACAACCAGATAATGATAATCCTACTCGCAGAGTNAAAAAAGCCAAATAAATATTTCCTGCTTACCAGCTGAAAAAGCATAAAGTATAGATACACCATATTGCTGTGATCAGAAATTGAGAGTTGTAGTGGTAGTCTTAGAACAGAGGAAAATTCTCATTTGAATCTGTCCTTAGCAAGCTACATACATTATACATTAAAATATATGTATATACATGAACATATAATTGAGATGGATGTACATGTGGTATGCTCTGAGAAAGAGTCAGGAAAAGAGATTAAGGTTAAATGTATATTTAAAAGTAGGGTTTAAAAAATGCTTGCTTTTCTTAAATTCAAATTCAGATGTTTTGAAAAGTTAAATAGGATTCAGTTGTTTGAGGATTACTTTGTGTATGACTTGGATTTAAATCACAGGGCATTTCAGATCAGCTACTCTCTTCAAAGCGGCTGCTGCTAAAGGATTTATACATGATATTGCTTCCAGGGTATTAGTATAGCAGGTCTTCTTCTAGATGATTTTGAAGTGAAATGTAGATTTTACATTGTCCTTGTCTAATGTGTATTTTTTTTTGAGCAATCTTGATCTGCTGTTTAAAGGTATTAACTGGTTCAAAATCGTTGAGATTGTTTAGAGGATTTTAAATGGAGGAATACAGAGTTAAGCTATGTGAAACCATGCTTTCCATTTAACTGTAAAAGTGTAAAAATAAAGTCACTAGAGTGAAAAACGTTCTTAGAATCATGCATTCAGTGATTCAGATCCTAAAGAAACACACAGATGATATTTCAGTAAGGGTAATATGAATAACTTGGATTATCATTGTATAGCATTTCCCCAACAGGATGAAAAGAACATAGAGTATTTATGAGGGGAAAAAAAAAAAAAAAAAAAAAGATTTTGGTAAGCTTTCTAAGCAAAGTCAAAAGAAAATGTAATATGCCTACAGTATTTCACCCACAAACAGATGGCCAAACATAACAAATCAATAGTATGTAAATATCAGTTTTAAGATCTGTTGCAATGCATGAAAAATTACTGGTTTCTTGGCTGCTTCCTTCATACAGACTAAACCTTCACACAGAAGAGTAGGATATATGTTATTTTTTTTTTTTTCACAGAGACAGATGTAGTGGCTCAAAGTTGCTATCTTCATTTAAAAGTCCATTTTTTACAGAGCGCATTGCAGAGTCAACAGATGCCCTTTAGAACTTATAAAGGTGCTAAAAGAAATACCCAGAGCTCAAAAGTCTGAGATGCAGGCAGTGAAAGAAAATGTTCTGTTTTCACGAGGCCTGCAAGTCCCTTGCACCCACATAAATCTGTGAGAGAGAAGTTGTGATGGAAACTTGAAAATTTGAGCAAAGTCGTTGCAGCAGGCAGGCTGTGAAATAGTGAACTTCTGGTTCTGTGTCACACAGTCATCAGAACACTGCCACAAATGTGTGTCTTCCTGTTTAAATTCATAAGAAAAGCAATGATCCAGATTGCATCTTAGTGTGTTGCTCCTGGAAGCACAATTTATTAACTATCATCAATACCTACAGTCTTTTTCCAGGTGTGTTGCAAGCAGCATCTCTAGTACCTGGAGACACATTTTGCAACTAAAGTATGCTAAAGGTATTTGCTCATCCAAATTGCAGTAATGGGGATTTTGTTTTAATTTTTTAAAAGGGCTGCACAAGTGACTCAACTTGTGAACTCAAGCAATTGATTTGAAATCTCCCTCTGACGATGACTTGCCTTCTCTGGAATGTGAATGATGCTGCTTTACTGCCCTTCTCTAGTAAAGCATTTTGAGTTGCTTGGATCAGGAACTTTTGTCTGGCCTCTGTTCTGTACAGGGTTGTGAAAAGCAGAAGTCAAACATTACAAAATATGGAATGGACAGAGATCCTAGTTTTAAACTTAGATTCTTCTGCTTATTATTTTAGAAGAATCAGAAAACTATACTACAATTTTCTGAAAATAATTAGGTATGATGAAGTGAGTATTGATCATTTATAGTCTAAAGGAGTAGTCATGAATTGAAAGTGCTTAAACAAGCTATTTCTTTAAGAAAACTATCAGTTTCAAAAGATTACTTTTTGTGCAGTTGATGAAAATATGTTTTTGGATATTCTCTAAAATAAAACTACGAGAATAGCACATCTTTTTGAGATAAAAGTCTGATTTCATTTTTTCCCCTGTTGCTCTTTGTTACTAATATAATAAGATTTTCTGGAACCCTTAATTATTATTATTCCTGTTTTTTATCAGGATCAGGGAAAGGATTCTATGGTTTGAGATTTACATGAAGTACTACTTGTAATATGTCCTTTCCCAAAGCAGACTAAGATAGCCCAATATCCTTGCATCTCACCAGTTTCAAAATATATTTTCCTGATATTATATATCTTCAAATCATTAGAAATAATGTGTGGCAACACGCTTTTGGGAATTTGCTGTTGACTACAGCCATGCCTTTGTAAAAAGCAAGTTTAGAGATTTGTTTGCTGTTACGTCATTATATCAACGATTTGGATTATTTCAGGAATATTGTGACCAAACCGAATTCAAGAACTTCTGGACTTGAAAGTTTAGGAAACAGATGTGAAAGTTATTTCAGGTATTTAGACATTCTTTATCTTACTCTATCGCTATCTGACTGTTGTTAGAAAAGATGAGTCCAGTCCCTGGTCTCCACAGAGCAGAGATCAGTGCCTGCCCCTCCTCTTCCCCTCCCAGGAAGCTGTAACTGCAATGAGGTTTCTCCTCAGTCTCCTCCAGGCTGAACAGACCAATTGACCTCAGATGCTCCTCATATACTCTTTCTTTGGATGCTGTCTGAGGGAAAATTAAGTTTGTTTAGGTGTTACAGATTTATTAATCAGGAACTGCATATAAAGAGACCCGGGGGAAGAGAGAACAGGTACTTCTGGACAGGTTGCAGAAAGGATTATCTCCAAGTATGCAAAAGTGGCTGTTTTCCAAAGAGAATGCTGGTTCCTGAAACTGTAACAAAATGTTCTTCATGTTTCCTTCTTCCTCTCCCAAAGGAATCATGTCTTTTATAGAGGTAATGCATCCTGGAATTCTTGTAATGTTAGTATTCCCTCTCTTAATCCTAAACCGTTTTATCTAGTATGGAAGTACCATGGAAGGATGTGGGTTAGTAGCCATTAAAAGGTCTAACTGGGTTTCTGATGTAAACAGAAGAAGGATATAGTGAATGAAAATATTGTTCTGAAATAGACACTGAAGTACTCTTTCAAATTTCTCACATTAGTATGTTAGAGTAAAGCATCAAGTTGTAAAAAATGCATTTATAATTTTGTCTCAGTTTTGATACCATATATCTTCATTGTTAAATTTGATTCATTTCTTTAGTTCCCTCAGCTCTGTTCTCACTCTGGGTAAGATGTTCCCTTGCCTCCATTCTCCTTTCATACTTTGCCAGCATTCCTTGTAAAGAGCTGAAAATACGTTATAGATAATTCACATGACTATTCTCAAGGTACTTTTACAATAAACATTGCTAGCTCTAGCAAGATAGCATTTCCCTCTCTATGTTCTGAAATTATAGAAGTAAGCTCTGAATTCTGTTCCTCTCAAATGTTCTCCTATTGCTGCCTCTCCGTTTGACTTTCCAATGTGAAATTTATGTTAACTCCAATATGACCACAGCCTTGTAGCAGAGATTGTTTGGTCTGTCAGAGTGTTATCACCTGAGTTACATGGAAAAGAGCAAAGCTGATGGTGGGAGAATTGAATTAACAACACAAGCATCAGTTTTGTAATGAAAATAATTGATAATATTTACATTTAAAGTGCAAAGTATAGCAAATACAATGCCAGTCTGGTTATATTAATATGAAGAGAAACAGAGAAACATTATTATAATAACAATTTATTACTTGTACAATTTAATAAGGAACCTTTTCTGATGACAAGCTGGTTAATAAAAGCAGGCAGTCAGAACTGAATATGCTTAGGGAGCAAATGATAGTTTTTATTCCTATGGGTTTAGTTTCAAATTCTACAGGTTTTCTGCAAATAGGAAAATGAGAAATCACCCAGTGGTAATTGTGAAAAATTTCCCTCTCCTGGTTTTTTTAACCACTTAATCAGTTTCTTATTGTAGGATTCATTTACAACTTGCTCAGTTTTGAATTAGATGAGCAATTAGTTTTTTCATAATAGACTTGGGCTTCTGGATTTTTTTTTCTTGCAGTTCTGACTTTCTATATCAATCTTTTTCCATTCTCACTTCTTTTTTTTTACTTTTTGAAAGTCAAAAATCTGTCCTTGTTGCATGGTATGCACTGTTAATAAATTTCCCATTTGCTCCTACTCAACTTTTTAGTGTCCCAGCACATGATTCCTCATGAGTGTGTTCTGTCATATGGAAATACCCACACTAACTAACAGCTGATCCCAGGAAAAGACAGCTTAACATCAAACCATACATATTAACGGAAAGGAATTTATGGTGTTCTCTTACCAATGAACAATATTATGGAGTGGAAAAAATGCCATAGCACAATCTCAGTGCTGAACTTGCTAGAAATTGTTGCCAGAGTAGTCTATAAGGTGTTTAATTTTTCAAATGTGTTGCTATTTGGACTCTTTACTTAGAAGCTGGTTTCATGTTTTCCTGGAAGGACTCAGTTTTCAGCTGTTAGCAGTTTTTATCCAGCTGAATTACAATACCACACAAAATGTGAGTGGTGCATTCCAACCATAAAATTATTCATCTCTTGCTCGGAGGGTTTGTGCTCCATATCACTGCATCAGTGGAGCTGTGCCAGGTCGTGCCATCTGAAGACTTGGCCCTCAGTAAGTACACAATATTCTGTTTCCAAGGACCATTACTCAAATAAATTAACCCAATCACACCACAGGCCAAATGTCCCCTGTGCCAAACTTCGGAACGGGAACTTCCCTTCTCTAATTGTTGCGATAGAAAACAAAAGTACAGGTGGATAAGTAATATAACAATTAGTTGGTGGTTTTTTCTCTTCTAGACATCATTTGAGGACCTGTGGAAGAAAGATGTGACTTTCAAAATGTAAAATGATTTTATTTGAAAATGTTAAAATTTCTAGTTTTAGTGGCGGCTGTTAGGATGTTGGTTTTAAACGTACTGGGCTAGAATGGACTAGAACTTAAACACTGAAATGTAAGCAGCCAGAAACATCTGGCTCCCTATTGGCTGAACTGTGATAGCTGCATAGGTCAGATTGTGTAGCAGAATTATTTCCAAAATTGCATGATTTCTGTTAGTAATAACACCAGAAAATGATATGTAAGCGAGGAAATGGAAAAGTACTTACAGCAAATTTTAAATAGAGGCTTTAGGAACTGTGTTTGGTTTTGACAAGTCAAAATAAAGCAGGAAGATTTCCTCAGTTTCTATTTATATTTCATTAGCACACCCAAAACAGCAATAAAAATTATAACAAGATACAATTCTGATGACTTAGCATTCACACAGAAGCCATTAAGAAAATATTTTGTTGATATAAAAGATTTTTCTGGGGCTTTACAGTGAAAGAAATGTATTACACTTGATAGTGATGAAGGTTGGCTGAAACTATAGTGTGAGTAAATTCTACTCCATTGTATCTGTGGGTAAAAATAGGTAGGAATATAAAGGATTATAACATATAAAGAGGTTATTGTTACTAATATACATTCAAAAGGTTGGGGATGACCTAAAATCCTAGTTTCAGGAATGACTTAAGTCCCTGATGTTTCTGAAATGGAGGGTTACTGATGACAATTGTTTCTGTTCACAGAGGGAGCTCAGGTGGCCTCTTGTGTTCAAAGCCTTCCTTTTCCATCTACTCTGACAATATTAATGCCTTGCTCAAGGAACTGCTTGTTACAGGTGTTCAGCCTGGGAGCCCAAGTCATTCATTGCCTCATGCCAGGCCACACTGCTGCAACTGTAACTTTGAAATTTAATTAGAGCTAATCCACGCAGTTACAATCTGCCTGGCTTTGAGCACTTGTGGAAAAGCAACCAAATGTGTCAAACTCAGGAGACCTTTCTGTCAGACTTGTGAGAGAGTGCATTTTCTCCATGAATTATTACATTGGGAGAGAGATGCCTTTTAAGATCATTAGAATAATATTAAATTGATGAGAAAAAGAACAGTTCTTTTTCTTTATGTATTTAAGATGAAATAACGGAAGATATCTAAGATTAATTTCATTTTAATGTAGCCTTTGTTTTACTCCAAGTGTGTAAAGAGAGGGGTTTGGTTTTTTTTTTTGCTGTGTTACCTAAATGGGTGGTTAAGAATGTGCTGAATGTTTCAATCTCACTTTAAATCCATCTGACACTCAGTTTATGGTGTCTCAGGATGGTAACAAGTGAGAAAATAAAATGGGCATTTTTAGGGGAATTTAGCCAAAGTGGCAATATACTGGGATGGAGTGAGTTGTCCATGTGTATCTCCTATCTTGCTTACTCTCTTCCCGAGCTGTCAGCTGGTTAAAGCACAAAATGAGAATATAGTTCCCTGATACCACAATGACAGTTTAAGTAGTACCTTTCCCTGACCATATCTTCTATTGCCAAGTCCCTGAAAATTGCTTGCGAGGGTGTGAAGTGCATCAAATCAGATCAGGGAACTGATTTAGATTAAAAATAAAGCCTCCTTCTCCTCACCTTTATTCTTTTATCCCATTTCATTCCCGGGCCCGGGCTGACAGCTGCGCTGGCGGCTGTGTTAGCACAGCACAGAGCAGAGGAGGGAGGCAGCAGTGACAGGGGGCAGGAGGTGGCTGCTGCTGGCCAGAATTAGTATTGAACACCTCTTCTTATTGAACTGTGGCCTGTGTACTGGCAGTCTGAATGTCTAAGGTCAGGGTGGCCAGCAGAAGAGGGAGGAAAGTTTCTGGACACTAATATCTCTGCAGGTGCAATTAGTGAGGAATTGGGACTGGTCGTACCAAGTACCTTGGGAAACTGTCTGGAACCTATTGTATGAAACTCTTTTAAACTAACCCTCTTAGGAAATTTAAGACTTATTTGAAGTAGATGCAGGAAGTAGCACTGAATTAGAACTGAATTTTCCAATCTTGTGTTTCCCAACTAATTAGGAGTTATCAAGTACTGTCTCTCGTTGCAAGAGCTCCTCAAGCATACACAAAGTAGATCTCCAGGGAGTTAAAACTTCTGCTATTTTTCAAGTGACTCTCTTCCTGCAGCAGGGTGCAACCCTCTTTGATTTGATCAAGTTGGCCAAATCGTTTACAATTTTGCATCACTGCTAATATATTTTTGCAATAGCTTGTGCTGTTGTGTAGTTTACTTCTAATAGACATATGTAGGCTTCTCAATTTAGGAATCATCCATAAACCTAATATTGACAACTTCAGAAGTACTAAAAGTTATCTGATAGCTCTGGTAGGATATTTTAAGACCAGTGCAGATAGTGTGCTATGAATTATCTTTTTGAATGCTACTTATTGTAAGTTCTTATAAATGGCCATTGGAAATTAGTATGAATATGGATTTTTCTTTCCCCAGTAGTTCATCACTGCTACAATCTGTGGTCCAAATTATTTGTACAAAATGATTTATCTGTAAATTGGGATACTTATATGTGTCCATGTGTTTATAAATGCACATATATGCAATCTCTCTCTATATACGCACACACATATATTTTATTATTATACTATTATCTGTGAGTGCAAAAGGCTTTTGGAATGCATATTGCAGATTAATTTTTAAACTTGCAAGTCTAAAAAGTTTGAAAGAAACTGTGCTATATTTATTAGCTTGTATCTGTTGCACAATATTCAATTAAACACTTAACTTGCCTACTCATTGATCCCATGCATTTATGCAGAGCTGCACTCATTTTTAAATTCAATTTCCTCAGGGAGAATACAAATATTTTTAATTTTGTTTTGTGAGCCATATGTTCAAGAGCCGCTACTAGTTTGCTGTTTCAACTTTCTTTGCCTTTTTCTGCCTTTACAACATTCCAGACATTCAGCAGTACAGTCTAAATAGAGCACTGTAAACATGCCACTAAAAAAAGTTTCTTGTGCAATGTAATTTCATTATGAGCTCAATATTTATTTACTTTTATCCTAATATCCCCTCAGTTGCTCAGTTCTTCTCTGAAAAGCCATCCCTCTTTCTTTTTTATTGTGTCAGTCAGCTTTTATAAATTTATTGCTCCTTATTCCTTTTATCTTAGCTCCAGCATTGTGGGTTTGCTACAGGACTATTTTAGGGTAGTTTTTATTTGTATTTTTAATGTGTTTCTGACCACTAGACCATAGTAAATGTGTCTTCATTGAATGATGGCTATTTTTTTTTTCCTTTATGCAATATTAAATTTGTCTCTCTCCTGTGGTCATCTGTCCATTGTCATGACTCATCCCTGTTCTTCTATTTGGTCTTGACAAGGAAGTAGATCCTCTAGGGATGGGAGGAAGAGCAAGTGAGACCCCAGGAGCAAATGGGCAGGAGAGGCCAGGAGCTAAAGTGCTGCAGTCAGACTGGATGACAGTTTACACCTGCTGGCAGTGGGGGAAGGCTGCAATGTCTGCTCCAGGGAAAACAGCAAAGAGGCAAAAGTGGCCTCGTTTCATAAAAGTGACAAAAGGTGTAACGATACCCTGTGCAAGAAGAAAGGAGAAGAGAACAGAATCTGGCTTTATCTTGAGTGGATTTCTCCTTAGAGCTATGTGTGTTAAATTTCAGCTTGGGAAATAACCAAAATTACTTAATTGCATCATTAAATTTTGCCATCTGCAGATTTTAATTGATGCTTGATTATTAGAGTGAGATGTCCTGTGAACATTTTGAGTAGTAAATTGAAAACTTGAAGCACAGTTGCAATTCCAGTGATGTGGATCCTTTGCAGGAATGAGTTATGTAAAAACCCTATTCCCTCCTTTGCTACATAATTATGTTTCTATAACCAATGGATTTCCTGTATCAGATTTTCAGGATATTACTCTGAAACTCTTGTGTAGAGCACATTTCCTTTCTGTTGAAGTGCTTTCCTGGCCTATAAACTTGACATAGAGGATGAACAGTCTTCATCTCTTATGAACACTAAAGATCTAGTTTCCATCTTGTAGGGATTTTTTTTATCAGGTTCTAGCTGTGACAACATATTTTTTATTCCAAACAATGCTCAACTCTGCCTTATCATTAGTCTTGGCATCTTACTGTAATCTCTCTCTCTTCCCCTACTCCCAATTTTAAATCTTCTAAGTGTTTCATGTATGTTATTATTCTCAAGATTCAACTCAAACTTCCATGATATGCTGCTTATCTGTAAAGGTCGATACTGATTTGATATATCTTGGCAAGCATTTTTTTGCAGCATGAAGTAGGGGAAAAGGATATCAAAATTCTCTGTCTTTGCATTACAGAGTCCCTGTGGAGCAGCTGCATCAAATTTTTTCACATTATTTATGACTGAAGCAAAAGTAACTTTCTGATTGTCCTCATTTTTGTGATTTGTCCCCTACTCAATGTCACGCCAGCTTCCCCAGAAGAAACGTTTTGGGATCATTAGTCAGATAGAAGATCACATACCTTTGTATAATTATTTGAGATGGTTAGATGGTGTCTAGGTAATTCAGTCGTACACTTTGAGCTAATTTAAATATAAAGTGCACTAAAAAATCACTACCCACTTCTGCACCAAAAAAATCACCACCTACATTTTAGCTGCTGCTATTGTGAACCCCTGGGATCACTTTGTGTTAAATTTAACTTTGAAATTGCTAACTTCTTTATACTCTTTCTACTGCAGAGTCTTTTCTTATTTGATCATGTTGGATTTTTTTTTTTTTTTTTTCTAAAATAAGATTGTGTCGAGGTGGGGGTTTGTCTTTTTTGCAAGTAAGAGATGATTGGACAATAGGAAATGGCCTCGAGTTGTACTTAGGGAAGTTTAGATTGGCTATTAGGTAAAATTTCTTCACCAAAAGGGTTTTTAAACATTGGAACAGGCTGTGCAGGGAAGTGGTGGAGTCACCCTCCCTGGAGGTGTTTAAAAGGGGTGTAGGTGTGGCACTTTTGGACAGGGTTTAGTGATGAACTTGGCAGTGATGGGTTTAACCAGATGACCTGAAAGGTCTTTTCCAACCTAAATGACTCCATGATTCTCTGAACAATTTTCTGTGCAGCGTAGGAGAATGGCAAACTTTGTGGCTACTGGTCTCTCTGCCCAAATAATATTGAGGTAGCTGAGGAATATGCCCCTTTGTCTACACAAAGATTTAATTCCTAAGCTTCATCTGAAGGAAAAAAAAATAATGCAATTCATGAAGAATTTGATGTCCATTCCTGTCAATGGTAAAGGAGGAAAAAAAACCACAAGGCAGTGTGCAAGCCCTATAATCAAGGTTGGTTTTTGTTTGTTTGGTTGGTTGGTTGGTTGGTTGGTTTTTTTAGGAAGAAATCTTTCTTTTTCTGCAAGCAAATTAATAAGTATCCACAATAAAGAGCTACTGCTGATGTTTTTTCCCCTTGAATTGCTCTACTGATTCCTGGGATGTATGGTTTGCTTCTTTACTTTCTGGTGTCAGGTCAGTGTCTTAATCTTTTTCTTCCTAGGTTCATAGTTATTTTTAGCATCTTGCTACTTCTATGACTTGGAAAACAATGACACTTTGTTAAACTCTGCCTTTTAAGAGGAACCATTATTACTGTCCCAAGTTGTGCTCTATTACCAAGTTTACTAAGCACTTACTGGCTCTGTACTAAGCACTTTGGAGGCTCAGTAAACACAGAAATAATAATTATATTAAAGCTGAAATTACAGCTGGGGCCATGAACAGGAAATCCATGCCTAAGTGCATTTTCATCCTTGTTTAAAGAAAATGAGTTTTGAGGAATTGGTTCTTAACATAATATTGTAGCATGAAAGTAAGTTATTTGGTGAAATATTTTCAGGTAATTGTTATGCCCACTTAAAACACACTGAAAACATGAGATCAGTGCTATCTTAACTAGGGCTGTGGGATGAAACCCATCTATTGTTGAAGAAATCTGGAAGCTTAGTAGGAACGTTCTAAAAAAAGACAAAAGTGAGAGTGAGACTAACAGTGACATAGAAAACTATTTGTTTTAAATCACATAGTCAAATAATTACATAATTGAAGTGAAAAATGGAAATTTCATTAAAATAATTAGGAGCATTCATTTAAATATTGGAGGTGATATTAAAAGATAATAAATTCAGGCCAAATATGGGGAATATGGTGCAGAGGCTGATCAGTGTTGTCACCATACAAAAGAAAGAGCACTCTGTGCTGGCCTAGTGGGCCACAACCCTTGTACCTGCTCCTTTTGACTATTTCCATACATCCTTTTTGATTTGTTTTTTTAATGGCCTCACATTTACTTGATGTTTTCCCCTTTCATTTATCCAAACTACCTGGCTGTAGGATTGGTTATGCATGAGGTAAAGTTTTAGAACCTGATTTTAGTTTTTCAGAGGTACAGAGGAGGTCACAGAGTAATTTGAAAGCAACAGGCTGCATAGACTCCCAGCCCTCAGCAATCAAAATCTTAGTGATCCTCCACTCCTTTGTGAATTTAACTGTGTTTAAACGTGGAGTTAGAGTGCTGATGTCAATAGAAAACAATGCAGGATGTATAAACACAACATAGCAAATATAAGAATATGCATTATTAATTATATATAATGTATATGAATTCATAGTTTTATTTGGCTTTCATCATTCAAATGATAACTAGTTAACCACTTTCGCAAAATAAAATTTGGAAGAGAGAAATCTCCTTTGTAAACAATGGGAAAAGGAGTGCTGAATTTTTCCATTTTATGCCTAAAAATAGGTACCTAAAAATAGGTATTCAAGAGGCTATAGTATGTATGATTTGTGCTCAAACAGTTTTATTGCTTTAAAAACCTTATCTTTATTAATGAATGGTTATATACTGCTTTAGATACCTTCTCAGCTACTGTCTTCCTGAAATTTCAGGGGTGTATTTAATTTGCTGAGTTTGTGGCATGTATGATGTAATGACTTGAAATGTCTCTCTCATGTGCAAAGGTAATGCCAAATAATTGACTTTATGCTCCTGAACCTAATTTGCTTGAAGGAAAATTATTTATATTAATTCAATAAAGACTGATGGGCCTGTTAAAATTAGTTGCTTTCAAAACAGTGCATTTATTGCCATAAATATCCCTGCTTTCTCTAGAAGCAAAGGAAGGCTCAAGGTCTTAGTTTTCTCCACGGAAAGAGTCTTGGCTGCAAAATTGTTCACATTACACACACAACACCCTAGACACGTTTTGTAGAACTATATAAAACCATTCTCATTATTTCAATTTATGGTGTAACTGGGTGCCAAAGCCTTTGAGCTTTGGCTCAATGAGAGCACAATGCAGGTTATGAAAGGACAGTATAAATGAAAAATACCTGACCATTACACAAAGGATACTGACACTATTGTGCTCTATCCAGTTGTTTACTGTGCAATAGTATGGAAAGTCTATTATACTAGTTTTATAGTTACAGATGCTGTTTCGGGACATTCATCACATGGTCTTGAACAAACATGGGGAAATAACCAGTTGCCTGTTATATACTATATTCTAAAGACAACAGCCCTTTTCCCTTCTAGGGAAATGCATTTTCAAGCAATATTGATTTTTCTTTCATTCTTCTCTCCTCTCTCCTTAAGAAGCCAGTTTTAGAATTATCTTTGGTCCTTAAACTTGTTTGTTTCTGCATGGATTTTTTTTTTTTTAGCGACCTTGTAGTCATTGAAGTTCTAAACTGGACTCTGAACACCAAAATATAGTACTTTTTTGGGTCAGCCCTCTGCAGGACATGTAGTTTTTGGCTTCTGCTGTCAGACAGCTGGAGGGATATGTAAAAAGTGATGATTAATTTCACCTATGGCTTAAAAGCTGTTAATCGGGGCAAAAGCCTTATGAATTAAAAGTTCTCTCCAACAGGTCCTTGGTTTGATTTGTTGTCACTGATGTTCCTCGGACAGATCCCAGTAAAAAAACAAACTCAAATGGCTGCCACCATGATGTTGTCAATTAACAATGCTATTTGTGCCTTTAAGAGAAGGAGTAAGAAACCTGGGTTTTTAAAGCCTCTTTTCTGTGCTTTGATGAAAACTTACATGGATGGGTTCCCCATGCAAAAAAAAGCAACAAGCTTAAAAATTCAAGAGGAACTTGCAACCTGTCCTCAGCTGCCTTCTGTGCAATGAGACCTTTGACCAAAGTATTGAAGCTCAGTCCCCTTGAAAATGTTTTGATACAGCTCTGGCTTTTCCCAGGTAAATGCAACAGTCTTTTGAACAGTATTGCTGTAAATGTGATTTGTGAGAAGAGCAGAGTTTTGAGCAACCCATTTGACAGGTAACGATTAATTTGAGGTTTGCTATCTATGTATTTGAAACTTCTTTCTTTATCCCACCCTTTTTCAAATCTTTCTCACTTTAAATTTGGAAGAAATCATGCCTACATATATCCAATGTGAAAAAAGAAATCTTTCTTTTTCTGCAAAGCATATTCACATAAATTTCACTTTTCTATGAGAACAATCTGTGTAGATGAAGGCAAGTGTATGTCAAAATAGGATGGAGAAAATGTTTCCTCCAGGTCTCTGTTTGCTTCAGCTTTTGTTGCTCTTTTTATAATTGTTATATAAATCCTATCTTTATGATTAGAAGTTTTACCTTCCAAAGGGGATTATGAAGTAAATACATAAGAACTTAATAGGGTTAACTAGTACTTTCCATTGGTGGATTTAATAAAAAAAAAAAAAATCTCCTATGTGAAGTTTCATTTAGCTGTAGACATTGCTTTTCTTATTTTTAGATGCTAGTTTCATTATCATGTGTTTTGAAAAAAAGCTCTGACGCCTACATCAAAAGCATAAGCAAAAAGACCTGTTGTAGGAACTTCATATGGGTATTCATAGGACAACCTATAATTTATGACTTATGTTTGATGGTAGCCTTTTTAATTAGAAACATATTGCATCTGCTTAACATTGCTACTGTTTTGCTGCAAAAGATTTTCTGTATCAATTAATCTGGTAATATCCCTGAGCAATCTGAAATTGTTGAAGAAGATGGAAATTGGCTGATGAATGTATTGGTCACTTCAAAGGCATGTTCAAATCTATCTTCTTGCTGTCCTAATGAATATGGAAGCCTGCCCAGTGTGTGATTGGATTTTAATGACTTCAAGGTCAGGGACTTTGTAAGGTTTGAATCTGCTTGCAAGGTCACTAGTGGCAAACAGTGCACGGATCTGAAAATAAACAAGGAGCTGTCAGGGATATTAAGTTTTTGTAGAAAAACCCTTGGGATGAAAAGGTTAATAGGTGATTGCATTGTAACTTGTTTTGAAACTCAAAACGAGCTGTAAAGCTACGTGCATTATCCTACATTATACCTTGCATAAGAAGGAGCAGTAATTTAAAATGTAGGCAGTGTCTGATTGTAATAGTACCCTAGCTTATCAAAAGCTTGCATTTGCCACTATGTAAACTGGTCCACATAATCAACACATGCTCCAAATGCAGACCTTTTGGACAAACAGGTGAAATTACCTGGTCTAAGCTACCCATGGATGTGTAAGCACATTTGCTTCCCCTAGCAATTGCCCATAGAAATTCAGGTTGCATGTACAGTAGTTATACCCTTTATTAATTTGCTATTCTGTAGAGATTGTTCAGACTACAGAAGAAATAATGGGGAATGAGTCTGAAAATGCTAAGAAAGTTTATAAATCACTTGTCATAAGGTACTTGAATTCTGAGAGAACAGCACAGAAATTACTCCTTCATGAGGAAAAAGAAAAAAACAACAACAACAAAAAAAAACCAACACAAAAACACCAAACCAAAAAACCCACAATCTATGGAGGGGGAGAAATTTGGAGGCCTGGTGACAATTTTTTTGGCAGGAGAAAAAATGAACTTACTAAGAACAAAAACTCAGAGCTGTTGGATAATTTACCCTGCTGGTTTGAGGCAGTGAGTCATTTCAGGCATGGCTACCAGGGTTGCAGTTTCTCTCAGGCTGTTTGTACCAATGGAAGGTTTTATCTGATGGACATGTGCAAATGACAGCTTAACATAAAGTAGAATGGAGTTCTATATAAGCCATTTCCTGTCTCTGGAAAGTCTACAGGCTTAGTGACCAAGGAGACAGGGAAAAAATACCACAAGTACCCCACAGCTATGGGGCAAAAACCAGATTTAGTGGAGTCCAAATGTTGTGTAATTTTTTTGTTTTTTAATTATCCCCCCACCCCGAAAGTATGTATATATATATGTATATAAAAGTATGTATATGTATATATATATATATATGCATAGGGATTTTTGTATGTCTTCTACTCCACATCTGTGGATTTTATGCCTGTGTGTCAGCTGCTCACAGTATTTTGGCCTGTGTGATTCATGTTTTCATGATTAAACTCATCAGTATATCAGTAGTAAATAACCCAAATTTAGCTGCAAATTTGTTGCCACAGAAGGTCTGCATCTAAAACAACGACCAGAATAATGTTTACTCTTTGCATTCTTTATGGTGTAAAAGCCAGCAGTCATATAATAAATAAAGCAGAAGAGTTTTGCCAAGATGGAAGAATTCCTTGGTTTTGAATTCAACCTACGTATGTCCACTGTAGTCTTTTATGGTGTGCCAGTGTTTCATTGATTTCACTCTCCTGCATGCATAAGCTCAACTTTCTACTTCCATCTGGTTTTGGAGTATAAGGGATGAGGAGGAAGGTGTTTTGTTTCCATTTGCTCACTTATTGATTATCAAGAATCCCTTTTTCTTTCTGCATCCTGCCTGACTTCAAGAAAGAGAGGGTATCAACTGGGTTTTCTCTAAATGTTGTTTTGGGCTGAGAATGGTTTGAAAACAAAAATTAATTCAGTTTCAATTTTCTGTCTTTAAGATAAATTGAAAATGTCAGCATTGACATTGCAGGATTTTTGAAAAAGAATAAACTTGAAAGTAATAACCTGCTGCAGTTTTATAATGAAAACAGTGAAACCTGTTAATAGGATGAATATTTACCTTTGGAAGTTCCTTTGTTTAATGACTAATTCTGATGATTAGAGTAATTCTGTGTATTCTTAGTGTTGACAAGCATTCTTTGTATAATCTGTAATGGGTTTGTAGGTCTTCTAGTTTGAAGTTCAAAACCAGGTGGAAACACCAAATCAATGTAGTGGTTTTACATTCGCCTGTCTTTATTTCTGTTGGCCAAATTTAGCGTAGTGGTTTGAGTATCTGCTTTCTTTCCTCTTTGTGAGATAGTGTTACGAGAAAAAGGCAAAACAGGCCCAGCTTAAAGTGAACAGATAGATTTTATTAACACACTAAAAGGAGAAAAAGGAAAAAAAGAAAAAATTGAAACCTTCGAAACACTTATCCTCCCCCCACAAACTGTTTGCTTTTTCACAAACAACGTAAAGAGACAACCTGTGATTTTCAGTCAGTTTTACCAATTGAAAATAGTCTTTCATCATTTTTTTAGGAGAGGAGTCTCTCTTAGAGTCATGGATCCCACTGACAACTTAGAACAATTCTCTTGTGGGTTTTAGCTGTTACAAAAACAGCCACCCTGGTAAAAACCTGCTTCCATGACCCCTCCCATTAGCAGTTTCCAAGCTGTTTATGGGTCATGGGTTTTAGACTTTTGCATATTAGGGTGTCACCTTTTAAAGATGAATAACTCCAAAGAACATAGGATTCTTCATCTCAAAGAACAGAGATATTGCCTCACTTCTTCACTGGCGCAGAGGACTTCTCATTTCTATGTTCAAGCATCTCATAAGATTAATATCACTTAGTCCATCACAAACACCTTTGCTCAAAATCCACACACAAATTTGAACAACCTCTCCCCAAATGCATATCTTTCCCACGATTCAAAGGGATATTTTAGTCCAGTCTCCATGGCCTTAACAGAAGTCCAGCCAAGTTAGGCCACTCCTCCTCTTTTGTCCTAATAGTCTTTTCACTGTCTCTTCACTGACTGTGTCTCTTTGTAGTTCAATCACTTTGTCTGTTCTTCGGGAAGGGCCAGTGCTCTGGGAGATCCATCTACTGGCAGGAAGGAGTTAAAGTTTGCCCAGGCCTGCAGTGGCCATGTGAGCTCTGCCAAAGGTCTCAAAGCCATGCGGGTGGGGAAGGCTCAGAAGCGGTGGCCAGGATCTCAGTAGTTGGGCAGGCTGATGGATGCTTCCCCCTCCACCTCTCAGTCTCACCTGGGGTGGCCCAGCTCAGAGCTACCACCAGAGGCTCCAGCCTCTCCTCCCCCTCGCTAGTAGCTGAGGGAAGCAGCAGAGTGTTTTACGGTTGCTGGAAATCTGTCTTGGTTTGGAAAGACAGGTATCTACCAGGGAAACTGGAGTTTCCCTGAGAATGGAGAATGTAACCCCCACCCACCAAAAAGTATAATTTTGCAATCAAGGGCTTTCAGGCAAAGATTTTGGGAATAGGAATAACAGTTCTTTACTAAGAATATTAACAATACAAATATAGTAGAAAAAGAAAAAAACCAAAACCACCCACCCAAACAAGAAAACAAACAAACAACAATTTTGGAGAAAAGCCTGACAGAGTCAGAGCTACAACCTG
>VWYO01013314.1:19794-66365 GCA_013400275.1 Rhadina sibilatrix
TCGCACTTGGACACAAAATAAAGACGCTTGACTCCAGTTCAAAGCAGAAGAAAATCAGAAGGCTTTATTGTCTAATTTTTAGTACCTTTTATAAGGTGTTCCAATACAGACTTAACATGATTGGTGGAAGGGAACAACACCTCTCTAGTCCCATTGGTGGAACAAGAGAAACACAATCAGCACAGCTGTACAGATTTATTTTGAGAAAGTAAGTTATTTACAGAAATTGTCCTTGAAAGAAAGACTCTCCTGAGAAATCTTCCCTTGGGAAGAAATCAGCCACTGAAAACCTTTCAGACTCAGAAATAATCAGGCTCACACTAGTCTAGTTGTCAATTTCAAAGTCAATCACTAATTGATTTTTACCATCCATGCTAACCCAGCACAGTAAGACTATGAACTGAATCTGTTTTTGCAGCCACTTGATGCAGAGCTGCTGAAGGCATGGCTATGAAAAGCATTTCTTTAAGGCAAAAACCTTCATATACTAATCTCTGTTAGTTGTGATTCTATAAAGTCAATTTCCAAACTGTATGTCACATATTAATATCATTGCATATATGAATTTATTAGCATCCTGTTCTTTCTATGTTGTTGAAGGTTTTAGTTTTTGAGGTTCAAAACTGCAGGCAGGTTTGTCAGCCTCTTCCATCATGGCAGTTTCTGCTTTTGGCCTCTGCGTTGCCTCTTGCACACAATAACAGTAAGTTTGGTGTCCAAGTCCCCTTCTGTTCTTCTATTCTTCTTGCACTCTCAATAAATTTTCTCATATTCTAGCTATGTTTCACTTTAGCTTTAATTTTCACTGATTTTAACAACTAATCTGTCAAAACTGTCTCTTTCCACTGGTTCTCCATGCACTTTGTGATAAAGTGATATTTCTGAAATTCCAGCTGTTTAGTCAGCTTTGGTAAAACAAAATCTTGAGATTGGGAAAAAAAAATCTATCTGCTATACTTTTGGATAATTTTCTGTTTCAGCTTGTCTGATATTGAATTATGCAGTCATTCTTATTTAAATTCTGTGTTTTAGGGACACACATCAGAGCTCCGTGAGTGGTTTAATTGAAGTGCTGAGTTATATTTTGGAATTCTATACCACCAAATCTGTGGCATGTAAAATGGCAATCCTAGAAACAAATGACTTTTCTCATTAAAAATATCTGCTAATTTTCTGCAAATTGCACTAATTGCTCATTCAACAGTAGAAATGCACAGAGCTTGGTATAAGAGGAAGATCTCATCTTCAGTGGATTTCTGCTCTCTGCACAAACTCCAGTCACACACGGCAGAGCTGGAAACAGTGCCAGTGAATCAAAGAAATCACTGGCCCCTTTTATTCTATTTTTAGTGTCCTCCCCACTGCTAGTAAAGCCTTTGCTGTGAAAACATACTGTTGTATTTTTCTGAAAATATGATGAGTAATTGCTTTTTAAAGCATAGCCAAAAAGGAGAATAATCTAAGGGCATCCGATCCAGAGCCTGTTGGAGTGGGTAATTAGCAAGCCACCATGAGACAGTTCTGCTTGCATGAGTATTAAACATTTATGCCACTGACAAGTGATTGAGCTCTCTCCTCCACCACAGCGTGAGAATAAGAGGCCACCAGGTCCCTCCATCAAGGCCCATAATGTTACTGTATCCCTGAGGAAACAGAGAGAGAAGGAAAAATGAAGAGAGCTTGGTTTTAGAAAGGACTCCTGCTTCTTTCCTAATTTTCCTTTGATAGCTGAGCCTCCTTAAAAGCAATGATTGGTGAAGATGTGACAAAGACAGGGTTGGGGGAAGAAGGGAGCTTACAGGGAAATTAAATTAGAATGCAGATGCAAGGAGGATTGACACATCAGGCACTGTGGAAAGCAGAGTGCACTGCTGCTAAACTGTGTGACAGGAGAGGATGTAAAGCCTAAAATCAGCTGTGAGAAGAATAGAGGAATGGGATCAGTCCTGACTGAGTATGTGACTGAAACATTCAGAGCTTTCCCAAAAATCCTTTAATCTCTCTGCAGTTGTAAAGCCCTTCTCACCTCACACTTCTGAGGTGGCCTTACCTGGTGTTATGCTGTATGGTCTCAGCTGATTCCTGCTATGTTGCAAAAAAAGGAATTTTATTTTTCATTATGTTAGTAATGAGAGAGTTGTCGTTAGCAGTCACTGCCTTTATGGTTGTCTAAAAATCAGAAGAATCAAAGGGCTGCTTTGTTATATGCAAGTGGCAAAACAGCAACATCACACAATTATTGAAGGTAACTAAAGGAAAAGGTCTCTTCACGTTGAACATTCCACTGTTGTATGCTTGACCTGCTTGTTTAAGTTTGTAAATTCTGGAGGAAAAATACTGTATTATCTATTTGTATGGATCCCTGTGTTGTAAATCTTCAAACTAATTTTATATCAAAGACAAAATCATACAAACNCAATCATCTACTTGGCTTGTGAAATTCCCAGTGGCAGGTGGATGTTACAGGAGATTTTTATGGAACATTGCTTTTCTACTTTATAACCAGAAAAGGCTTTTATTTTCCTTTACTTCCTCACCATCCCCACAAGGTTTTTGCTAGAAATGAATCACAGTCTTGGGGGAGATGAGTGTGTTCTGTCTGTCTTCTGAAAGGTTCAGCAGCCAAGGTTTGTATGATTTTGTCTTTGATAAGGAAAAAAAAAAAAAAAAAAGAAAAAAAAAAAAGAGAACAAGACATTTCAGAGCTTTCAGGAGATGTAAGAGCAAGCTTTCTCTCTGAACTGACTGTCCCATCAATTGCAGCATGAAGAAAACTGAGCTTGACATCTCACTGGACAAATTTATGCATTTGGAGATGTGTTTAACTTTTCTTCCATTTCCCACTGGACAAAGAAGTTTCAGTTTCTGAATGACAAGGGACATTAATACATATTTTTAAATTTACCAATTCCTCCTAATGACTAGTGCCGTTGATCTTACCTAAGCTTAAAGTACACAGATTTATGAGAACAACCCACTCTGTCAAACATGCTTCACTATTAAATAAAAGTGTTCAGAAGCTTAATGTCAAGGGTCAAAAACATGGGAATTCTGGTCTGGGTCTATCCATCCAATTTTAGATGTTTATATGTGAGTTTTGATATTTTGATTCCTTTTTTTGCCAATGGAAAGAACTTGGTGCTTTTCAGACACAAATTTTGCTGATCTCAACTTTTTATCTTTGGGTGAGATATCTGACCTCTAGATGCCTGTTTTCTTTCTCTGTAGTCTTCTCTAGCTCAGATGTACTTAAATGGAAAGAAACCCGTCCTGAATCCTAATTGTTAAGAATGCTGACAGCTTAGAATTTTGTTCAAATATGGGAGCATCTCCGATATGTAAAATATATATCTTGTCATCAAGCTAACACCCCAAATTAGATTTCCTAAATGTTATATTTATATATGACTCAGTTTCCCATCTGTGAAATATTCACAGAGAGCTTCTTCACGTCAAAGACATGTTGTAGATTTTTAGAAAATAGTAAGAGAAGCCTTTTAAGGTGATAAAATATTCTATATAGAGATATAAAATGCTGTTGAGACCAGGCTTCAGCAGAATGGGGTTTATAAGGAATTAGGCCACACCGTACTTAACAGAGAAATTATTTAAAAAGAAAACAAGAAAAAAACCAAACCAAACCAAACAAACAAACTACCCAAAAAATGGAAAAAAAGAAGGAATTAAAGAAGCAGAAGAAAATAAACTGAATAAAAATACCATTCACTGAATGTCACTCATTCTATGCATAAATGTGATAAAAGTTCTGTAGATGTCAGAATATGATATCACATTGCCAAACTGTATTATGGTCAAGAGGTTAGAAATCAGATTACACAAGCAATTTATGTGTGGAGGTTTTGCCATGTTTTAGTCCTTGAATTTCTTGCCTTAACGTTATTTTTAGTGAAGCATTTAGTTTGTAGTTTGATCAAATAATTGGCAAATACTTCTGAACACAATTTCAAAATTTAATTACTCATTAGATTTATTCATAAGTATGTCTTTTAATTTTTTTAATGAGCATTTCAACAATTTTTTTTTTTTTTTTTTAATTTGAAGGAATATTGGTGCTCATGCAGATCTTCATTTTCTTGGGCAAACAAGTGCATTTATCAGCCAAAAAAAGAATGCTTGTTGTTTGCTATTCAATTAATTAATATTTGCTAAACATTTGACTCATTTTTTCTTATTAACAATATTATGTTGCCCTGGCGTACAAAAATAGCTGCTGTGGTAACACTCTTGTGTGTATAAACTTTAAATGATAAATTACTTTGCTTCGCACTTTGTGTAGATATTGCAATTCTTAATCCCCTTAAAACCGATTTAGAGTAATTTTGTCATTTCTCTTTTACAGACGGGTCTGAGGGTTACACAGACAAAGCAGGGGAAAGGAGGTGAGAAAACAGCAGAGCCAGCCACTGAAATTTTACAACCACCTGGAAGGAGGTTGTAGCCAGGTGAGGGGGAGCCAATTCTCCCCGGCAGCCAGCCACAGGACAAGAGGATATAACCTCTAATTGTGCAGGTGGTGGTTCAGACTGGACAACAGGAGGAATTGGTTCACTGAAATGGCTGTTAAACGTTGGAAAGGATGGGAGGTGTTCAAGGAAACACTGGACCTGGCATGTGGTTTGGTCAACAAGGTGGTGATCGCTCAAAGGTTGGACTCAATAATCTCAGAGGTTTTTTCCAACCTAATTGATTCTCTTAGTAAGGTATGTGTATGTTATGTATGTTATGTATGTATGTTATGTGTATGTAAGGTATGTGTATGTAAGGTATGTGCCCCAATGGTCTACCAACCTGGTGCAAAGACAGATTTAAACAGCCTCAGGCCAGGTAAACTGAGGTAGCTGGGGTTAAGATGAAGCAGTTCCCATAGTTTGTTGAGTCAACAGCACTGTGGATCTGACAGGGAACTGCTGGATAATTTCCTCCATTGAGTTTTTACTGACTGGAGCATGCATGCATACACATGCTCTACTGCTCTGGACTGAGTTTGTGCTGATCTGAAACTCTCTTTTGTGGAAACAAATGTTTTCATTAACATCATAATAAAAAGAACCAACAAAATTTTTTTCCTGACTTGCAGATAAGGGCATCATATGTGGTAAACAGCTGGAGTAGAATGAGCCAAGTATTACTCACACTTAAAAGGGTTATTTGTAATTTTCTGCCCAAGGGAGAATGGATTCCATTTGGAAAGTAGGAGTCATTAATATTTTTTTTTTCTTTATAAGAGTACAGGTTATAAACCAAGGATGTCTTGGGCTGTCAATCCCAGATCTATCATGTCATATTTTAATCATGTTTGTCAAAACTTAAGAATGATCATTTTTTTTCCTTTGTTTTTACTGTTTTCTAATAGAAAAGGGTTTTAGAGTCTTGCTTCCCTGATGGTGTGAAGCCTTTTTTCAGTATCCAGCCTGGATTTATTCTTGGCCAGTTCACATGCATTTGTTTCAATGTTGGTGTTGCTAATAACATGGCCAGAGTGAAATAGCTAATTTTTTTCCTTCATATTTAGAGATAGTAGCTGCATGTCTTCTGGCCTTTTATTTTTGTTTAGGTAAATACTTCAAGCCCTTTTACTCTCCTTTTGTAAAATAAGTTTTTCACTTTTCAGCTTGTGCAAGGTTAGGATGAAAAGGACTGACTTTCATAACTTGAGGCAAAACTAGTATGCCAATAATGTACATTCCTGCTTGCAGAAACTTCTGTAGCTATTACATCAGGCTGGAGATTGCCACGAGGTGAATGCATTTGGGGTCAGAGGGAATATGGCTACTTAAGTCTCTGAAACACATCATCTTCATCTCTGAATCTGGGGAATCCTGCTGTGAGCAGCTTCTATAGAGCAGAGCTGATAGTCATCTCACTGAGTCAATACAAGTTCACCAGTTTAGAGAAGTTGAAGATCAATCTGATACATTTATTTTTCTATGTTTATCTGTGTTTGCCCTCGCACCTCTTGTGTACCATATAAATGTCCCAAGTGACAGAAATCGTTGCAGTGGAAAACGGAAGGAAAGCTATGGGCAGCATATATGTTGAACTGGTTTTAATAGATTTAGGTATGCTGTATTGTTGAATACAGCCACAGTATATTTTAAAACTAATATATGACATCTTCACTGAAAAACGAAGCCTAAGAAAATTCTTCTGTCGCTCTCCATATTTTATTTTCAGGAAATAAATACAATAGTCTTCTAATATGCAAGATTGTTATGCATTATAGCTTCGCACTGTTCCTGTATTAGTTCTAGGTGAGCTGTTTTCTATCAATTTCCAGAGTAAACTACGTTTGTGTATTTTTTCCCCCTGTTAGGATTTCCTGAATTACAGTCATCTAATTCTTGCTAATTGGTATCTAATTTGAAGATTTTTTTCTGTAACACACAGCAGCCCCAGGACTCCTAAAGGTTACAACAATATAAAATATTTGCATAAACCAAGTTTTCAAAGTGGTTTTTTTTGTTTGTTTTTCCTTTTTTGTTTGTTTGTTTGGTTTTTTTGGTCTTGTATTATGATTATGGAAATATGAAGATGAATTTCTGAGCACTTAGTTTTCTCTCATCCCTACTGGGACTGTTGTTTGTCCAAGGAACTCCTGCACAGCAAAAGGTCAAATAAGAGGGCAATTCAAATTGTGGATCCTTGGTCTAACACACAGGTTTATAAACTCAAATTTAGAGACTATGTTTTAAATCATAGCCTTTTAAGTTTCTTTACCTTTCTTGAGAAGATTAATGTTTGAGATTGTAATGCAAAATATTTGAATTATTCATTTTAATTAAAATTGATCATGAGAACTAATTAAAAGACACGCAACTGGTTACTGGCAGTGTAGTTGGACTACTTTTCAAAAATACCATTTGGTGTTCAACATTAGGCTCATGTTGATTTTAGAAATTATATTCTATAAATAATAAGGGGCTATAATTAATTCTGCATAAGAATTTGGAAATCTAATCTTTCATAAAAATATTGAGCAGTGCTTTCTGGTTTTAGAAAATTATGGGTTCTCTTTTCATATAAAGCTTTATGCAGCACTCAAAAATGTCAACTAAAAAAAGGTTTAAAATGACCTCTTATTAATTTCTTTTCCTCTGTTTTAAAGTGGGATTCAGCTGCCTTCCCTTTACCCTTGCTGGAATATTATGGGAAGATATGTAGAATCATAATAAACAAATCATCTTTTAGAAAAATAAATATTGAGAGTGATCCTCTGGATCACCAAATCTGGGAAATCAATTCTTGCTATTATAGCCAATCTGATTGCAATAATCAAGTTTTACCTCAGCAATAAGTAGATTGTAGACTTCATTGTTATTGTTCGGGAAATTCTCGCCATTCTTATAATTAGAAACTCTCAGATTTCCAGTCTAAATGTATTAATTTCCAGTTCATGCTCATTTTCTTTGAAAAGCTCTTTATTTGACCTCAGATTGTGACTTGATGACTAATTTTGAGAGCTATGATGGGAATCCATTATCACCTACTCAGAGAGATGTTCTTAATGCATTGCCTAATTTTCACTACATGAAATATAGTTTCACTATTTCTATTCTGTATCTGACTGAGGTTGTTGAAAGGAGTAGCACCAAAAGAAATATTTAAAGAAAGAGTTTTTAGCCACTTTAGCCTAAGACTTGTGCAGTGATTTCAACAGAATGGAGAGATGCCAGAGACTGTAAAAGTCAAATTTAATAGCTGAAGGTGAACTAAGATGTACTTACCTCTATTTGTGGTGAAAATATCACACTGAAGGGAAATAGATTGTGCAAAGAGGAGCAAATGAGACATTGTCTAGAAAATTTTCCATCCCATGTTTTAATTTCTTTGAAACTTTTCCTTTCAGTCTATTATTCAGAGAAAATTTGAATATGTAATTTTTTGGTTTGTTTTTCTGAAGCATCATGTGTTTCCTGGAACTCTTACATAGGTGTTTTTCCTTTGAACTAAATTCCACCTGTGTCAGACAAAAGTTGCATTATTCTACATCCACACTGAGAATCAATTTCTCAAAATAAAAGCCTTTCAAAACACAGGAAGGTTTTAGGTTTGAGTTGGACATCCTTGTGTTACTCACCTAGACTGAAAATGCTTGAAGAAAGAACACTGACAGGGAAGAGTCCTGCCTGTTGCTAGTATGGAAGTGTCAGAGGGATTTTGGGATCTTTACATAAAGTTGAATTTTAAAATTTTTGACATTGATTTTGATGTTCATGTTCATTGCCTTTTTGAAGACCAGATCTGTACCCAGTAGAACAGCTTACACGGACTTCAGAAATTTCTTGTCACCCATGTGGCTCATATATATTTTTCCCCCTCTCTATTGAACAACTAGGTTGGAAACATTTCCTAAGCAGTGAAGAACTCTGACCCACATTTCCATGGCATCAAAAAATGCCTTCTCAGATAGCATGGCAAGGTGCTGCCCTCCAAAAGATGAGCAACATACTGAAGACTTGCCTCAGGACACTCTCTGCTAGGATCCAGGGAGAGCTGGGTTAGCAAGGTCAAATGCCAAGGATATTTGTAGAGGGAAGAAAACATTGGTTAATATCAGTTGTGTGCTCCCTGGCCAGGGAAAGGAAAGGCAGAAAGAAAGAAATAGGTTTTCAGATTTAGGCAGTTCTGAGTAAAAGCTCTAAGAGATGAATCAGGTTGTGGCTCATCTTTTTATTGAAAGAGGAAACACTCCATAAACAACTGTAGTGGTGCCAAATATCATTGTATTGAACTGTGAAGACAAGAAAAGCCCCAAACAGGACTCCAAAACAATTTTGATATTGTTGAGTAAGGTTACAATGATCCACAAATTGCAAAATGGATATGCTATTCTAACACTGAAGAAGCTGGAGGTGGAGGATGTTTTGTTTCTGCTCTATGTAAAAAGAATAGGTTTACCTTCAGCAATTGTAAATGGATTTGAAACAGAAACATTCTTTCTGAAAGGACAGTAATAAATTAAGAAGCCCAGAAGACTTTATATTAAAAAAGAAGGGTAAATTTTCATGTACCCCAAAGTCTCTAAATTGTCTTTGTGACTTAAATTTCTTGCACACTGAGATTCCAATAATAACTGTTATATTGCCACTGATTAAAAGTGTGTGTGAACAGTCGAAGTCTCCAATAAGTTACACTTCAATAACAAATGTTTTCATTGACTTTTAACTGGAGACAGTTAAAGCAAGGGGGGTTTATTTCTAATGTATCTATAGTAATTATCCATATTCTACTGATGGTTATTTATTATTTAATTAAAACATATTCAGGGGATAGAAGCCCATTAGGATAAACCATTGTGTCAAAACCAAAGAGTTGGGATGAAGTTTAAGTATGGAAATATTTATGGCCAGGTAACAAGCTTCAGAGAAAAAGAATATTTTTGTTAGCCTAACAGTAACCACCTGGTTTCTATAAAATTAGAAAAGAATTTGAGTTATGCATCCAGCAAGCCTAACCAGAACAAAGCACATTCATGAACTAGTATGCTGTGACATTAGATATCACATCCTTGCTAAGGAGCAGTTTTCTTTCCAGCATTCATTCAATATTAGTGAGGAAGAACTGATTAAAAAGGAAAGGTTCTGCTAGTTAGAAATGTCAATAAATTTTTCAGGAACTGTATCAGCTTATACATATGCTTAATGAATTAACTCATCTTTATAGAAAAAACCTGCAAATATATTTTATTCAAAGGTACATTGCTTGTTTTGAATCTTAAATTCATTAATCTCTGTGAATTTTTACACTTGTCTGATATGGTTTGAAACGCTTGTTCTGATGGATCAGCTGAGGGTAATAATCTATTTGAATTTATGGGGAACATTATCACTGTGAGGTGTGGGAGTTTTCATGTGTAACTTGAGCAACAAGTAAATTCCTGTGCTCTGGGATGTGTGAGTGAAAACTTTTTTTTTTTTTTTTTAACCATTGTAGGTCTCATTAAAGTTGACTCAGCTAAATTCAAGTATGTAATGCACCTCATGATTTCTGCTTTTATTTTTTTTTTATTGTTTTTTTTAATCTTTCCACTATAACCATTCCTATTTTGTGTCTTTGGAAGGTTCACAAATTTCTCAGAGGCAAAATCCTTTTACTTTCCCCTGGCTGTGTTTCAAACGAGTGATTTTTACATCACCCCTACACCATCTCTTTTTCCGGAAAGAGTCACGTAAGGGAAGATTGACTTCAGGACAGATGCTTTTGGGTTTTGTGGTTTTTTGTTTGTTTGTTTGTCTGTTTTACTGTGGTAAGCCCTGGGTGAAGGTTCCTGGATAAGTTATAACAGCTCAATCACATCTCTAAATTGTGCTAAACTGTGGTGGAAACAAGGGGGACACTCTGCAGCCAAGAGTTTTTGGAGAGTGACATGCTCTGATTAGGCCCTGTTTGTCCCTTGGCAAAGCCTTTGTGTTGGTGTTATGTATGTGTATGTCCTTTCTGTCAGCTGGTGCTAGGCTTTTCATGCCAGAAATATTTCTGTTAGGTATCCAGGTCTTCCTGCTGTAGAAGTGGCACACGGGGAATAGATTTTGACAGGGCAATTTTCTGGATAACCATTAGAAATTTTTTGGAGGCTGTATCCTGGATGCTGCTTTATTCCAAAACAAGTATTTTACTGTACTGCAATAGCTTTGTTGTTGTTGTTTTAATTCATGGCCCTTTTGTAAATGCTATGACACATCTAGAGCAGTGGTCAAATTCATGTAACCTGAGCAGAGTTGCCTAATTCAGGAGTCAGGGTTTATCTGTTGCATCAGGTTGGTGGGGATGGAGGCAAGGAAAGTCTGTGCTCCTCAGTAGCGTGGGTGCTCAGGGTCTCCTGGAAGTTTTATGCAAAAAATCCCCAATTAGTGAAAGGAGTGTATTCTTTGGCAGTGCAGTTGACTTTTGCTGCCCTTTTATGACAAATTATAGTTGTGAACTTGTGACCCTATATTAAAATTTTAAAGTGTGTGTCAAGGTATCATAAGCCATTAAGTTGCTCATAATCATGCTAATCATAAGTTGCTCACACTGAGTTGGGGATGGTGGTGGAGCCTTTAAAACAGATATTGCATAGCATTGCTGTCCTCAGCCATGAGAAACTGAGCTCAGGGACCTCCCCATATCATTTGTACCTCTCTACTGTCACTCCTGGAGAGAGTGGAGAGAGAAACAGCCATATTCAACCACTCATGTACTAAATTACCTTCTGAAATTTTCTCCACTGACTGTTCAGGAGGAAAGGGGCTCAAATTTGTGTGTTAGAGACAAAAACCAGGTGGACTTGGGCACTTGAATTGCATTTTCTTTCCTAAGCATTGGACATTTGGCTAAATTAAGCTAATGAAATCTTGGTTTCATGGTTTGAAACCTCTGAAGTCTGAATGGCAATCTTGCACACCTAATGTTAGTCTCTCACATCGATCTTTCTGTTTCTGAGTCCATGATGGTGATCTGCATTAGGTACCTGGTTATGTGAGCTGCTAAAATTGATACTAAGAAAAATCATGTACCCCTCTGTCTCTGAAGTGCCATAACAATATCCTTTGATAACCCCATTCTCTTCATTTGGATAAAAAGCTTTTACTGTGGGATTTTGTCAGATTTCATTGAAAATCCTGAGGGACTCAAACTAACTGCTGCATGATACTTGTTTGTAATGCAGCATCTTGAAGATGGTGTCACAAGTAAGAAGTACCCAGTGACTAATCTCTCAAGTAAACCTGTTGGGTTTGTTTGTTTTTTCTGTGTTTAATTCAGAAATCTAGATTGTCATGTTCCTCCTACCTAATTATAGAAATAGCTGTTTGAAAAAGAACCTACAATAGAAGGAAGGCATGTGTTCAATTTCCTTTATACTTCCACACACTAGATAATATTGAAAACTAAAATATTATTTTCCCCCACCTTGTTTATCATCAGATGGGATAAAGTGCACGTTACTTTTCATTTCACTGTTCTCTGTAATCAAAAGAGAAACAATGTTTATATTAAGAACTTCAGCAGTCCCATCCTGATAGACAAAGCTCTACAAAGCTGGTATTTTGCTGGCTAGTTGTTTTCAAGTGAGGAATAATTAGGCTTGCCCATGGACCAACTCTGCTTAGGAAATGAGGTCTCTTGGTATGCAAGTACTAGTGAAAATGATGATTTGTCTTTCATGGTTGGTTGGTTTGGGATTTTTTTCTTTTATTTCAATGACAATTTTGTAGAGGTGGTCAGGCAATTGTGAATCACTGAATATTTGCACGTGCTGATATTCCTTTAGAATCATGGTACCATATAATGGTTTGGGTCAGAAGGGACCTTTAGAGATCATCTATTTTAAAGTCCTCTCATAGGCAGGGGCAACTAAACTGGGTTGCTCAAGGCCTCATCCAACCTGATTTTGAGCACATCCTGTCCTACGACAGAACATCAGCTTCTCTGTGTAACCTGTCCCAGTAATTTCCCATCCTTATCATAAAATAATTCATTTTTATGCCCTACATACACTTGCCCTCTTTGGGTTTAAAATTGTTGGTCTTTGTTCTGTCACTACAGACACTGGTAGAAAATCTGCTTCTGTCTTTGTAAGAAATTACTTTGTACACAGAAAATCTGCAGTAAAATCTCCCTGGAGATTTCTTGAGGTTAAACAACCCAACTCTCAGCCTGTCTTCATAGGAGAGGTGTTCCAGTTTAATACCTTTACTTTTGCTGTTTAGGCAGGGAACATGTTCTGGACCATCACCTTCCTTGTAATGAGCTACCAAATACCACCTACCCAACTGCCTTCCACCATGACTCCATTGCTCCTGTGCCCAACCATTAAACTTCTTTTGATTGAATCTCCAGCAATACAGGTCATTCAGGAGATCACATTTCTACAAGGGCTGTGAAGCACAAGATGTTACTGAGTACTTTTTGTCTGTATTTCATCTTTTATCCTAAAAACGGATTGAAATTTTTTTTTTTTCTCCTCTACTTCATCGGTCGAAGGTCTCTGTAATCCTGGGCTTTGGACTGATTGAACAGCATTACAGATTTTTGCAAGATGGGATAGGGAAGGCTGGAGTTCAGCAGGAAAACTCAGCTTACATTTTTGTATTACTTTTTTTTCCCCACAAAGTTGTCACATGAAGGAAACAAATATATTCAGAGAAAACTCCACAGCCAGATCAGTGTTACCCAATTAAGTTTAAAACCTGCTGTGAAACTTCTACCTCCCTTATATATTACTTTGAAGAAAACCAGAAATTAATCTCAATTTATTTATTTTAATGTAAAGCCATGCCATTTATATGTAAAGTTCACCTGACATTATGCCTTCTGCCTGACTGTGACCAGTACTGGATGCTTAGGAATGAAGTTAAGTTAGACACAAATTTAAGAAACAATAGAAGAAAAGTGATCATGCTTGGGAATGCAGGTTCTTCTCTGTCTGTTTTAACTCTGTCTTATTTGCATTTGCTGTCTGCTCAAAGAGCTAAAGTCTATTTATGTTTACTGTCATTACTAAGAGTTTGTTAAGCACTTAAAATATTTTAAGATTTATACCTGTTAAATTATTTGTATCTTTTATTTGACTGTATCCTTTTGGAGGTGGGCTGACTAAACTAGTATTTAACACTCAGAAGAGTGAATGCACACTATGTATAAAACATTATCATTATATCCACTGCTTTTGCATGTTCCCAGTATTCCTAACATCCTACCTGACCACAGGTAAATGTCAGGTTGGTGGTGTTGGAAAAAATATAGAGAAAGACTCTTGGGCGAGCCTCTCCAAATATTTCTATAGACTTTCTATAGGTCTATCTCTGCTACAACTATTCCTAACTGTAGCTTTTGCTAATTTGGTTGGTACTGGGCTGGGCTTTGTGGGTTGTTGAAGGCTGAAGAAGAACTCTGAGGAAATACTCCTGTGTGCTTGTCCATATGTCCACATGCTACTGCCTTTTTCCTCTTACCTTCTCCCATGTTCTCTCTCTGGGGCACACATTGCTAGGCACCTGGGAGTAGGGTGGGGCTCAGGGGGGATGGGTTCAAGGTCCAGCACTTCAGATTTGTGTGCTTGAAATGTCACACAGGCAGCATCACTTAGGAAAATCTGTTTATTGCTGAAAAGAATCCTTTCGTTAATTATTATGTGGATTTCTAATATGCATTGGTACTATTGTGTATGGACAGAAAGTTTCATTTTCTTTAATTTTGGATACAGTTTCATTATTCTCTGCTCTTGTAGAGGGATCTTAATTCACATCACCGACTCAGTTACTTAGTGATACTTTCTTTTCTGCTTAACTAAATCATTATTCAGGGTGGATGACTTCTAAATGTATTCCAATTTATGTGTTGGGAAAGTAATTATTTACATCCAGAATAACAAGAAACGTGGTCATTGTTAGCAATGCAAGGACTCAGAACTACAAATTTACCAAGCCAAACTAGGCAGCTCATATGCAGATACAATAAATAAAGGAAATTAGATGCCTGTGTCTGAGCCACAACAGCCATCACACTGATGGCTCATCCTCACCAAGAAGCAATGCCAAACTAAGGAGAGCGTTTGAAGTTCTACTTGTGTCTTGGCCCAGAACAGCCAGATTAATCTAGACACTGAATGGTTTTTATTTGTGTGTGTGTGGTATATATCTAGGCAGAGCAGTTTGTATTGACTAGATTACCTCATAGTGTTGTGTTATGGGAAATGGATTTTTGAAAAAGAATGTCAGCGTTTCCTTGCATCACCAAAAAGATAGCTTTACGTGACAAGGAAGAAGAGTAAAGAATATATGTACCTATAAACCTGATAACAGTTTGTATAGAGAGATCTGACAAAATATTCAGCAGATTGCTTTCAAGTTTGGGTACTGAGAGATTATTTCTAGTCTCTGTATTTCTGTAGAGCATGGATAGCCATGCTTCAGAGGAATTCTTTTGCAAGGTTGTAATATAAGCATTCTTTGTGAGCAGTAAAGGCAAATACTGGTCATAGGTCAAAGCTTTAGAAATCAAGGTGATAACCTTCAAAAGGAGCTGCTTCTGCAGCAAATGAACCAGCACTTTATGTTCTATCTAATTAATAAGCTTGCAATGTTCTTTCAGCCCTAGTGTTGGAGAGATGGCCATTAGCCATACAAATCAGCAATGCGGTGATCAGGGTGACAAGACAGGTCACCCCCCTGCACTGAGGTGGAAAATGCATTTTCTTTCTTTTCTCTTGTCAAGCACTGGAAATTCCCCAGTGGATCCAGTCCATGGCCAATTTGTCTCATTGATGGGAGATACCATGGCTTTTTGTACCTCGTCATAGATGCCACACTTTTCTTAGTGCAGTGTGCTGGATTTCAGTGGGGTAGAGTTAATTTTCTGTGGCTGTTTCAGTGGCTGGTAAGGGTGTGGCTGTGCTTTGGATTTGTGCTGATGACACAGAGATGTTTTCTGTCATTGTTGACCAGGGTTTGTACAGAGCCAAGGCCTTCTCTGCCTCTAGCAGAGACCCACCAATGAGTGGCTGTCTGGAGATTAGTTACTGGTTGGGTTTAAACCAAAGCACACAGGTAGAATATTTCACTAGTTGTATTATTATGCATGTTTTTATTAACATTCTTTGCCCTTCCTCATCCCTGTGACAAAATCCCCATTGGACTGTTATCAGTAAGATGGGAAGAGACTCAGCTCCATTAGATTTATAGAAAGAGAAAGTTGTGATCATTCCAAGTTCTATCAGCATTTTGAGATACAGGTTATTCATTGTTTTTTACATACAAGGTAATATCACTAAATACTTGTTATAGTTTCTTCACCTTGCTGCAACATTTCGGATGCCCAGGAGAAGGAGAATATGCAACCACTGCTGTATTTGAGATTCTCATACACACACAAAACCTGGAAATACAGCTCCAAAATAGTGTAAATTCCAAAGTAGGAAGGTTGACTTAATTTTAATCTTTATTTTGCATCTCTTAATAATGTTAACATTTCTTAAATATTGCTCTTCCTGATGCAGTTTAGTATTTTAAAAGATATTTCATGGAAAAAATTCCTCTAGTTTAAATTTAGACTAACCCTTACCAATACATATACACACAGATATATGTTAAGAAAATTTGTCTGTTTTTTGATAATTTAAGCTTTTGTCAAGATCATCTTCACTTACTTTTTAAGTTCCTAAAGAAGTGTATTTATAGCTTATATTTGCCTTATGTCTTTCCTCACAGTTTAGTAAGAAATGGCCTCTCTTTCCCACCAAGTGCATCAGATGGCAACTGTATAAAAAAATGAGACAAATTCACCTTCCTTCACTCTGAAACATGGCAGAGTTTAAATTCTTCTGTCACTTTGTTTATTTTCTCTCTCATACTGTTGCTGTTCCCCTCTTGTTCTTGCTTCCAGTCTCTTTCTTTGGTTCCCCTGTTGTCTATTCTGTTGGGTTGCAATAGTGATGATTTGTGTTTGGGGATATTTTTTTTCTGCATGGAATGTTCTAAAACATAACAATTCAGCATACTGGACAAACACCAGTATTTATTTTTCTCAGTCAGCTGGATCCAAAGCCCGTTGTAATCAATGAAAATAACATAGTATGATCCAGTAGGATTAACACCAACATGAATAGAAGCTAGGGAACATGATTAAAAAGCATGGCCATCCCATTAAAAATGGTGATGACATTCAAACTCTGTCTCCCTGTTTACTGGGGAGTGATAGAGGTAAATTACAAAAGTAGGCGTGCTTATTTGTCCTCTCTGAAAGGTGACACTTGAGATGACTTAAATATTAAAGTGAATCCCAAAGGAATCTTTTTGTGTACAAAATCAAGGTTTGAGGAGTAAAAGCCAAAAGAGCTTCAAATAATCCAAATAACAGATACTGAAGAAGTTGTATCTTTTGCTCTCTGCTTTTAGCTGAAAAGGTGGTGTGAATACTTTTGTCTAACTGAAAATTTCTAACAAAGGAAAGGATAAGCAAATTTAATCAGAAAAAATTTGGTGGAGACCTAGTGAGAGATTTTAGCACAAGATTCTGTATGACTCAAGAACAAAGAATAATGAAGAAACTATTGGGCATCATTAAGTATTACATTGCTGTTTTGCTTTCTAATAGAGGACTGTAATTCATTCTGATTTCTGATTTCTTTAACCAGAATGAAAATAAAAATTATTTGCTACAAAAATAACTAATATGTAGAGATACCTATATACTATTCCTTTCAACTCTGGGTAAGCAGGCAAAATTGTTTGAAATTAGTATCTAAACTATTTGACTTTTTGATCCAGGAGTATTACTATTAACTAAGGCTGAAATCTAAACTGAGAGGTTAGGAATTCTTAAATTATTACTTTGGTTTTTAACTTATTTATCTCCCCTCCTCATTCTGAAAAAAGCAACAAACATGAGCAACGATTTATGGGTGGCTGTAAGACTTCTGTTGCTAGTGTTGAATCTGTCACTAATTTGCTTATGTGCTTCTGGAAAACAAGACCTTTCACCTCTCTCATGCTTTTTATTTGTGTGTGTTCTACATCATATGATTTGCCTAGTCTGGGGAAAAAATGTAAAGAAGAGAAGGTAATGTAAGGCTGATATAAGCATTTTAGAAAAATCATCCTTCAAACTGGTGGATCAAGAAAAACCAACAGGATCTAATTATCCCATTCATATGTTCCATTGATTTGGGTGTTTGAAAAGCATTTAGCTTGTTGAGTTGGATTTAGATTCACTGTGATGGGAATGGCATTGCCTTTTCTTTTGATACTTTCAAACTTCAGTCAAATGGGATAATGTTATATCCATGCTTACTTCAAATTCCTGACCCTTTAATTCAGGCCATAAGCCATTGGAGGTCATTGTTATTATTATACTATCTTGGTGCTAGAACTGGAGATTTTCTTTTCCTTATGAATATCATTCCAGTGTTGTCACTCCCAGGTACCCACCACGCTTTTGTTAGATAGCACGTGCTCAGCAGATGGAGGGAAGGACAAAGCATTGATTCACTTCAGTGGTCTAAGTAAGGAAGAGACAAAACCCAAGTGCTGCTCTCACCAGGTATTAAAATCTGGAGCTGGAGATTGCTAACAAAGCATAGAGTGGTGAGTATTAAACTGTATTGGAAATATTGACTCTTCTTACTGTGGTTGTTTTGGCAACATGTCCTCTGAAACAAATTCTCAGCAGGATCTTCTAAGAGTAGTTCCCTTTAACTGGGCTCTTACTCCCTGTTGTCTTGTTAATACTGTCCTAAGATTCTTGTTTCTTCTTTAGCTTTATGGATAAGTATTTAATATATGGATGAATTTGGAACAATAATGTCTGTCAAAAGCATAAGATGTCAGTATTTGCCATTTTTTCAGTTTTTTAACAGCATCATCCCAACAACAGGCTGTGGCTCTCTCCAGTATATTCTTTGATAGTCAACAGTATATAAGGAAAAACAATTTCTGGATGCCCTTTAATTAGAATGACTGATGTTTTCACTGAGGTTTGCAGACAACACTGACACTTCAGTGTGTTTTCTGAGAAAACAGCTCAGTGACAATTGACAGAAAAAACATCTGCAATACTGAGAAGCAATATATTTATCTACTTCTGATATTTCTGGGAGCCTTACAGCTCAATCTCAAGGTCATAAAGTCCAAGCTCTATTTTGGCAAATACAAAACTGACTCCCGGAGTTTAGAGCTCTGCAAAAACTCAAGGTACTGTCCTGTTTGAACAATGCTTCCCAGATTTAGATGGCATGGGTTCTGCTCTTGATAGCAGCCTTCAGGTCTGTGTCAGGCCTGTCACATAGAGGAGGTAGCTTGCTTCAATCCCTTCCTTTACCTTCCTCAAGAGTAATGCCTGGCTTCTGAAAGCTTGGACTGCTCCATAGTTCATCCCTGCAGGCTACAGCCACTTACCTCATTTGGGATCTGCTGCTTTCCCAATACTGCTACAGAGTCTGCACAAATACTCTCTTCTGCAGTTTACCTTCCAGCTTTTCCTCTCTGCTGCTGCATAGTCACAAGTTGGGATCACAAAGTGTTGATTTTCCTTGCTTTCAATCCACACATTCTTATTCCTGTAAATCTGGGCTACAACACTGTGACTTCCAACAGAAGCTTCGCTGGGGCTTGATCCTGTAGACCAGCTGGATTATGGGGGAAATTGTGAAACCTGCAGGTTTAGGCTCCCACAACGGCAGAACAGGAACCACCATGTGAGTAGTTTTACCCTGGCTTTGTGGGTTTGCTCCTGTGCTTTGAAATAAACTGAACAAAACCCCGTAGCTACAGCTCCTGTTTTTTGTACTCCTCACCAATCAAGCTGGAGTGATCAGCAGTGTCTGTATATGGCTGAAAATAAGAAGCATTTGGAGGTAAATGATTGCTAACAACAACAACAGAAAAGGTTAAGGAAAATAATTTGTCCTGATTCTGCTCAAGTGTTCAGTCTTTAAAATTGATTTATGTTTCTTTTTTTTTTTTTTTCTTTAGGAATTGGAGCATTTTGTTTCATCATTCTCAGATGAAATGTTTTGATGTTTGGTTTTGAAACAACAAAGACATGTATCTTCTGATTCATGTTTATAATTGGCATAAATGATTTCTTTGTGAAAGAACACTGAGATCTTGACTATATTATTTTCTCTGAGGATAAGTCTTCATTCATTGCTAAGTCTGTTAGGAATCTCCTTGAGTTGCACGTGTCTGCTGTGATACAACACTGAAGCCTCTGTTATTCTGATCTACCATATGCTTATTTATTCTGAAAAAAACCTGTTACTAAATTCATGTTCAGAGACATCCTTTGTCTCCGTGCTAATTCGCTTTTTGGCTATTTAACTGGCCCACTGAGACTCAATTGCAATAGATTTTTCCTAGACTGGAAACAAGACTGAGAGCCACATTCCCTTTTGCATAGGCCACTATAAGGCAAGTGAAGGTTTAATGGTGAATACAGTTTTGGTAGGATGAAAGTTTTTCTCACCTCTAAGTAATTTTAACACAAAGAAAATGAAACTTCGGTCCTACAACACTAGCTGCAGTGTGAAGTGTGAAGAAATAAATTAGAAATATTAATATCCCACTGTCAGTAGTTACTAAGATCATTCTTTTGTCAGACACACATCACACTCTATCTCATGGTGATATTGCATTGCACTTAAGGGATCTTTCTATTAAGTATTCGTCCTGCCAGTTCTGTCAGAAATATTAAACTCTTTATAATTAATAAATTTTCTCTTTTGGACCAACAAAGCTACAGAGTTAGGTCTAGGGCTAATAATATTTGCAGACATAATCTTCAGACATTGGACTGTACTGCTTTTTGTCTTGCCAGCATGCTGAAACATCTTTTGTTTGGAAGAGATAATTTTAATATCCTCCATATATTCCACAGATAGAGAAGGCAAGCCAAGAATCTACTTATCTTGCCTGAAATTTGGTTTCAGTAGAAATATTTATTTTAATAGAAATTGGATCCTGAAGGGGAGATCATTTCTCAGGAAACCAGAAGTGGGGTATTGCTTTACCTGTTTAAAAAACTGGTACATATCACCTCCTAAGCAGCACTTATTCCCAGCCCACTCCCAATAAATCTACCAATGTGCAGTAGCTAGCAGCCTGTTTCCCCCATAAGTGCTGCATGTGATCATGTACCAAAAGGTCTTGTTATAAAGTATATGCAGAGGGGAATAGAGTTAAAGCTTCTGTGGGAGCTGTAAATTTGAACATCTTTCCTTTGCAATATTTAAGAAGCCAAGGAACACTTCTTTCACATAGATTTGTCTTAAAAAGTGATAAATATTAGCCATATTGAAGATAGATTTAAATTAACTTTAATATAGCAACTCCATGTTTTTCAACATGTGCAAACGCTGAATTTATTTACCATGAGGCTAAACGATTGTGCCACTTCATTTCATTTTTAAATTTTAGATCTAACAACCAATTTTAAAATAATGCAGACTGTGTTTGGGATGTGATGTCACAAAGTAAGAATCACACCAAGATCATGTGTGAACAAAAGGTGACTCTGAGGTTTCTTTGTGTCACTCTTCTCAAATGGTTGTCTGGGCGCTGACTCTGCTCCTTTAATTACTGAGACAGTCTCAGTGCTGACAAAGGATGTAGCTGAGGAGGAAGTAAATCAATCCAAGAAAGATTTAATCCTAAATTAGTATAGCTACTGTGAAGTAGTAAAGATGCAAATATCGAGTTAATTTATTTAAAGCTCTTCCAGCTCCAGAACACTCCTTTAAAGCACACTCTTAAAAATGGGCGCTCTATAAGCATCAAGGAGGAACCAGCTCCCAGTGCTACTCCAACAGAACTGAGCAAGAACTGTGTCAATCTCCTCAGGTCTTAAAATTTCCAATGCAATTGTGTTTAAATTCGGAAATTTTAGATGCTTCTGGGAGAAACTACCATTAACAAAATGTAGACTACATTAGGCATGGCAGGGAGCAGTTGATCTCTTTATACAGCCTCCATTATATTCTTGTTAGGCACTTCTTCATGCTGAAGATTTTTCATGCAGAAATGCCTACTATCACAACAGAATGTTTAAACTGATATGCCTCTGAATGTTGCAAGAGGAAAAAGCAATTCAATAGTGTGGGTAAGCTTTGAAGTTTTGTAAGGAGTTTATAACTACCTGTCTAAATACGCTTATAGAGAACTAGCACAAAAATTTATTATTATGTGCATTGTTGATTTAAAACCCAAGACATTTCAAAGTCACCTAGTGACTAGTGCAATCTTGTGTTCAGGGAGGGGAAAAAAAAAAAAAAAAAAGGTGGGGGGATGTAAATGATAGGCCAAAATCCAGGAGGACATACGACAAGTTCATAAAAATATAAATATTTTCTGACTGATTTTCTTTTCTTTTCTTTTCTTTTCTTTTCTTTTCTTTTCTTTTCTTTTCTTTTCTTTTCTTTTCTTTTCTTTTCTTTTCTTTTCTTTTCTTTTCTTTTCTTTTCTTTTCTTTTCTTTTCTTTTCTTTTCTTTTCTTTTCTTTTCTTTTCTTTTTTCCCCTCTGTGTGGAGAGACAATTTATATGGCTGGAATTGGTTGTTTGGTTGGTTGAAGATATGTGTGGGTTTTGGGGGGTCAGGGTTGGTTTTTGTTTTGTTTTGGGGTTTGTTGTTGTATTTTTTTGAGTTGTGTGGGCTTGAGTTTCTAGGAATAAGTGAGACCATGTTGTGAAAATGTGAGCTGTTGTGTGAGAGGTCGGCCTGTGCTATTGTTTTTACTCTGAAAGGTAGAAGTGCTTTGATAATGCAATTGTTTCCAACTGAATTTCACTAGTTCAAATGAAGCTAGAGCTCATGGAGAAGATTCACTGTTGTCCCTTCCCCAGACATGTGGCTGGTCCTAGTTCATGGTACACAGGGGTTCTGCAAGGCAGCTGTGTCCTCTCTCTTGTGCATTTACAGTTGGGACATTGAGACTGAGCATCAGAGTCACCTACTATATCAACCAGGAAAGATGACAGGTTTGAATAGAACACAACATCTCCTCCCACCCAAAATAGAAGGTTATAAAAAGGAAATATTTATCACATCTCATCCCTCTTCATTCCCCTCAATTCTCTCTCCTGCTCATGTACACTTCTCCATTTTCAGTTTTCCCTGCTTTCAAGTTCTTTGAACTCAAGCAAATTACTTTTGATTCCAACACAGAAAATTAAGTATGGGGTTTCTTAAAACTTTCAAGTGCAGCTTCTGAGTTTATCTGGTATCATTCTGTCTAACTCCGTTGTGCTCATCTACATTATTTTCTCTAGGAGTTTTGACATGATCACATCTCTAGAGCCATTTTGAATAGATTTCAAATGGTCTTCAAAGGGTTTGTTTGGTAATCCATGAAGCCACCTGCAGCTGTGAACATTCTCCTCCCATTATGACCAGAGAACAGAATTAACTTCTCTGATATTACTCTTTGCTATTGGTGGGCTCCCTTTGAATGTGTCTAGGACAAGCATTTCTCCTTTCTGTTAATAGCATACCTGGTCACCTATTGCAAACAACGTTCAGCCAATCCTTCATTAAGTCTTTAGACATCCATCCTTGTTTTGACACCTAGCAATTATTCCAGTAGGCAGCTGTTCCTTCGACATTGTTTTACGCTTCAGAATCACATATGGTGGCAATTTCATGCCATCTGCTAGCACTGCAGACAGGACTGTGATGTGCATTTTTTCATCCCCCAAAGTTTGTTTTTTTTATGATGGCAAGTTCTGTGCCTGTTTCTCCAGTGGTGTAACTGTGTCAAAGCAAACTGGAGTCTTATTGACATTCCCCATTTGGCTCAGCAAGCACTTGCCATCTCTATATAGTCCATTCACATGCTGCAGAAGGGCATTGATTTTTCTAGGGAAGTTAGAAAGTAGGCATATATATAACAAAGTTCTTCACTGTAGGTAGAATCCATTGTGCCACATCATTTGTACACATTGACTATTACTTGCCTTGAATTCCCTCTATGCAGTGTTTTGTGCTTGTGCTATTTCTTGATCTTTCAGTTTAATGATTTCCTATTTTAAAGGGTTTTCTGTCTTTTCTTGGAGCGTGCAACAAGTCTACAACTTGTTCTTCTACTTTGTGAGTGTTCTAAATTAGGTATATATCTATATCTATATATATTTATGTCCTCCTAGCATCACTTTTTTACTTCTTCTTCTTTTTTTTTTTTTAATTTATTTAATAAGAAGTACCACCAAACTTAAAATATGTGTTGTATACCTATTGGTCCCTCCCCTGTTCTCAACTCCATATGATCTGCTATTTCACACATAACTTACAAGATTTGGGGAGACTCAGAACTGTGAAAGATCGCTGTGGAGCGTTCTGAGTTACAGTGCAACACACAGCTTCACAAGTCAGTGAAGAAAAAGAGTTAACATGCTGACACCGTGTTTTATTTAAACTTAGAGTTGCTTTAGGCATATTCATACTCCTTCTTCACTAGGAGATCTCCCACAGTGCACACTTAATTTGTCTTCATTAATCCTAAAGGAAGAGGGACTAATTTTTTCAGTTGAAGTAGTTGGAGGAAAAAAAAGTTATCCTTTTTGCTGAGGTTTGCTATACTAGTGAAACACACATGAGTCTATGGGGCAAGATGGGATCCACCCAAGAGTGCCAAGGACACTGCCAGAACAGGTCACCAAGCAAATTTCAATCATTTGCCAGCAGCCCTGCTCAAATGGGGGTGTCCCAGTTGAGTGGAGGTAAGCAAAAGTAACACACATCCAAAAGAATGGCTGTATGGGGAATCTGAAGAACTACAGGTCTCTTAGCTTCGCCTTGGAGCCAGGAAAAGTCATGGAACAGATCATGTCTAGTGCCATCACATCATGAGTGTACAGGACAACCAGGGGATCAGGCCCACCCAGCTCGGGCTCGTGACCAGCACTGGTGAGGCTGCACCTCAAAATACTGAAAAACATCAGTGTTAGTTTTTTGACTCAGTGAAAACATTGGTGTTAGTTTTTGGGCTCCTCACTACAGGAAAGACATTGAGGGGCTGGACTGAGTCCAGGGAAGGAAACAGAGCTGGCGAAGGGTCTGAAGCACAAGCTTTATGAGGCTGAGGGAGCTGGGAGGGTTTATCCTGGAGAAAAGAAGGCTCAGTGAAGATCTTATCACTCTCTACAGCTCTCTGAAAGGAGGATTTAGGCATATGGGGGCTGGTCTCTTCTCCCAGGTAATCATCAATAGGATGAGAGGAAATGGCCTCAAGTTGTACCTAGGAGAAGTTTGGAGTGGATATTAGAAAAAACATTCTGTGAAGTATTGGAAGAGGCTGCCCAGGACAGTGGTGGAGTCACCAACTCTAGATGTATTTAGAAGAGAGTGGAAGTGAGGAACATGGTTTAGTGGTGGACTTGGCAGTGCTGGGTTAATGGTTGGACTTGATGGTCTTAAAAGTCTTTTCAAATGTAAGTTATTCTCTAATTATAGTGAGGTGAAGTCTTCTGGATAAGAAGTGGCAGGATGAGAGGAAATGTCCCCAAGTTCCACTAGGGAAGGCTTAGATGGAATAGGGAAAATTTCCTCACTGAAAGGGTGGTCAGGCATTGGAACAAGCTGCCGATGGAAGAGGTGGAACCACCATTCTTAGAAGTGCTCAAAAAATGTGTGGATGTGGCACTTGGTTTACTGGTGGACATGGTGGTTCTGGGTTAATTGTTGGTCTCGATAGTCTTAGAGGTCTTTTGCAACCTTCACCTTTGTGCTTTTCTTTTTCTCTTTCTAAAAGAGAAAGAGTTGTGGGTAAGAGATCTGGAAATATAACAAAAAAGTCAGAAGATAATGGAATCATGATTTAAGAGAAATTTTAGGGAGTAATTAAGTATTGAAATGTTAAGATCTCTCTGCCCTTTTCCTCTGCTCAGACCTTTGGTTCTTTTCTCTTGTTTTTACTGAGTAAATAAATTCAAATGCAAGCCAGGATTTTGTGTCTGTAAATATATGCCAGAGTGTTTATTGTTTTGTTGCCAGTAGGTTTGCCCACTGAGACCTCCCAGCCCCTGTATTTATACACTTTTCACACTGTAAAGGGATCATAGCTCCTTGGGAGACATAGTGCTAACATTTCTGTGGTGCAGAAAATAGAGAAATAGTGGTAGGCCAGCCCTGATGTATTGTTAAAATTCCTAACTTCATTATGTGGGCGCCTACTAAATCTTTATTTTGCAGTCTGAATTCAGAAAGGGGAAAAGTGATGCTGAATTATTTTCTTTCTCACCAGGAAGGAGCAGTCTCACGCTTGCTGCCTGTGCTTTGTAAAGGCTGCATACATAGTTAAACACCTTTTGCGTTTACAGATGCCTTTACATTTACAAATGCCTTTATCTGCAGAAGCATATTTGACACACTAGGCTGGCTTACAGTTTGAAAAGCCAGTGAATCATTCCGTGAATAGCTGAATACAGAACATTTGAAACAATCAATGACAACTTGCCAGGGCTTGGGCAGAATGCTCCCTATTGTAAAAAAGGGCTGTAGAGCAGTCTGTGAAACTGGAGTGGTCATCTGATAAGGAAAGAATGCAACCAATCTCCAAGGAGCTAAGCAGATTTTAGAGTCACCAGTTGCCTGTAGTCATAATGTAAGTTATCTCCCTGCATTGCACTGAGCTTTCCTGCTCTGCTTAGGAATGAAAGGATTGCTACTTTTGCTAGTTTTCATATCTTAAGAATTTTCATATTTAGCAAAATGTGGTTGCGTTTGGGTGGAGTTTTTTTTAGTAGTTAGTTTGTTTATTTTTTAATATTAGATCTGTTTATACAAGTGTGCTTTTCTCCCGTATTTGTGAAAAGCTACTAATACAGATAATTCCTGAAACATATGACATTATGCAGACTTGAAGGTGAAATGTTATTATGTGAACGTTTGCATACTTATCTTTTTGCTATTAAACTCCTAATACCCCACAGCTACTAGAAGAAAACAAAATTAGAAGCTAGTGACTTGACTTCTCCTTTCTTTTTTATTCCATACATCCAGTTACAAAAGGGTGACATCTGTGTGGGAGATGTAAAGAGAGAGTATAGATGCATGTGGGGATGGGGTATAAATATTTTAGCACTGCTAGAAAACCTAGTTTATTCAATTTTCTGTGAATTGCACTGTTACATTGCTTCACATTCAGTTGATCACATCTCAAAATCTCAAGTTTCTGGCATTCCAGACGTATCTACAAGGTTTGTGTGGGAAAAAAGGTATTTTCCTAAATCTACTGAATATAGACTTTGACTTGCAACCTTGCTGAAATCCAGTGTAAACTATTGCTTTGACAACAACACATTTTAGATGAATACCGTAAAATATTTAGATGAATACCATAAAATTCAGATGATCTGTGTTATCATCACTCACCACTGAAATGGAACTGCTTCTCCAGTAAAACAAAGGAAATCAACAGTAATCCAAGTTTTCTCTGTAAATATTACAGATACCCAAAGAAAGTCAGTGAACTCTTATATTTTTGAACTTACAAGCAGAGTAATAGAATTTTGCACACAGGAGGAATGCTATTTCTTATTACCACATCTTTTCCTCTTTATTTTCATTGTGCACATAATTGTGTGCTTGGTGTATTTAATAAGTCTTACTGTGCTACAGTGCAATTCAAGAGAGTGCTCAGAGATTCAAAACACAATGCCAGTGAAATTAGATGTCACTGCTAAGGGGCTCTTCTATATTTTATTTCTTTGTGGTTTTTGTGAGTGTAATTCTGTGAATACACAGGAAATTATGGCAAATCAAGACAAAAGACATATACTGTGCCAATGGTGCTTATATTTCTCTGTTATCAGGGTGCCTAAAAATGAGTAGTTATGTATTCTACATTTTGCTTTACGACATTGTTTGAATTATAGATATTTGGGGGATATTTTCCTTCTGTGGAAATTGGTCTAAGTCATTGTAGTAGAGGGGGAAGAACTAAATGGATATAATTTTTTTTTTTCTATTCTGGTGACTTTCCACCAGAGGTCTTGGATATTGTGTCATAGAACCTGTCTAAATTGGCACTAAATGATGTGCTTTTCTACCAGGTGGATGTTGAATTGATTAAAAAGTGATCAGGTGCTGCATCATCTTTATTTTCACACATCAAAGGTAGGCATATTGCAAGCAATTAATCATGTGCTTGTTTATTGTTTTGGAGTAAATGCATTTTACACACCTTTTGTTGCTGATTTTAATTTAATTACAAATCATCCCTATGTGTGTCTGTCATTGCTGTAGTGAACATGAAAGTGAAAGAATGAGAGAGAAAAACAGAAAAAGCTTTTGCATCTATGACACTGGTTATTTTTGAAACAATAGACATAAAACAAGTTACTCATCTCTGTTTTTTTTTAAACAAATTAACTATTAGAAGTATTTGCAAACATATTTTTCTACTAAGAGTAAAACACTTGTGTTTTACGTGAAGACATTGTCAATTTTCAGAAACCAAGTAATTTTGTTCTGAGGGCCCAGTTTCACGAGGTGCAGTTTATCCAGCAGGATAGGCCACCATGGTTGGTTGTCATGGGAAACATCAGGTAAAAAAATAGGGGGTACAATAAAATTAATCTTAAAAAGCTGAATTTTACCCTTTTTGTGTTTTCTACGTACTAACGTAGACATCAATCCTTACTAGGATAAATATTTTTTTTTCACAGTCATCCCCCAAGGCTGCTTGTTAAAGGCTATGGCAATAGGAATTGTAGGATATTTCTAAACCTCTGAAGTTGCTGTTTAGTGTATGGATATGGTCTTCACCACAATGTATGTAATATAAATATGTTACAAAATATGTAGGTGTGACTCTGTGAGATCTTTTCAGTTGTCCATCACCATTTTATTGAGAATAAGGTCTGGGTTTTAAACTTTTTAAATTGTAAAAGATAGGGGTTCTTTACAAAAACCCACAGGCAGCTCTGCAGTTTTCATCAGTTAAGACTAAAACAAGGTTTCTATTTGAAGTTTAAACCCTTGTCTCTACGGAACAACCAAATTTGAAGTTCCTATGTCATCCTGTCCTCATAAAAAAATATAAATTTACAGACAAGGGAAATTTGGAAACATTGAAAGTAAAGTTTGTAGGTCATGCCAGCATAAGTGTGTCTGTAATTGCAATTAAAATGTGTAAAGTGCCTCTGGGAAACGGAATAAATGAATTGGGCAAACAAACATAATTCCTCCATTTCTCTTTTTCTTTACTTCCCATCCCTTTCCAAAATGGTCCCGTAGGTCATGCACTGTGGGAGGCATTAATTATTTACACTTCCTGATGGATTTAAGTCTATGGTTTCATTTTGTCATAATTGCAATAATGCAGCCCTTTCAAAAAGGAATGGCTAGGTGTTTCTGGATGATTCCTGGTTTTGAGTGCAGAGATAGGAGGATGTAGTGGTGACATCAACATTCACATTTGCTTCTCCCAGTATAGAGTTTTATTCATGCAATGGGGAAGTCCACCTAGCTTTTACTTATTTTTAATTTTTTTTTTAATTGTTAACTAAATCCTGGCCTCTATCCTTTGTGTGTTATACCCATTTTTTGGATCCCCTTATACAAATCTAAACTTCTTTTTAGTTTTAGATGGATTATGAACAATCTCTGGCTTAAATTGGGGCAAACTGATATAACTGAAGGTGGAAGCTGACCCTTGGAGTCTAATACTAATTTTCCTCTTATAAGCCAAGATTAAACTATTAATTATTCAGAAAGCTCTTAATCAGTAGACAGTTTTTTGGGGCAAGGGAGAAAAAGGAAAAAAAGCATCCAAACCCCAAAGAAAGCTCTTATCATCATGTTTTCTTCACAGTAGTTTAATTTCCATGAAGCTTTTGTAATTTCAGACTCTTAAGACTTAAAATCCAAGTTCCTTACAAAAATAAAGTGGCTAAGACCTTCATTAATACTTGTGCTCTTTGATTAAAATCACAAATGTTCAGCTTTTAAAAGTTCTTAGACGAAAGGACAAATTCTGCTTTTGGTCTCATTCTGTAACATCAGTGAATCTTTCCAACTAAATTCTCTCAGAGAGTAAAATGTAAATTCTTTACTTCAAAAGACTCATGTTTGGACTTTTGTTCGTAAGTGAGAAATCCTGCATTAAATTTATGCAGCATATGAAGAGGAAGATACAAATCCAAACTAACAACGTGAGATGGGCTCAAGGTGCAGTGCCTTGTGGAAGGAATAGATGGAATCTTGAAGCTGAAATGTTGGATAACTCTGGGGACTAATTCAGTGAAAGAAGTATTTGTATAACATTGTATAACATAAGCCTGGTTATAGTACTCAATGAGCCCTTTGGTCTTCATAACATTAGAATATATTGCACCACAGACTACAAAAAACAATTGAAAAATTCTGATTTTGTTAGTGGCAAAGTTCTGCACTCTGGATAAAAATTTTAACAGCCATTTTCATGCCATGAATGGTAGATTTAAGTAACTGTGACTTGCTGGCCAGAGCAGGCAAAACAAGCAACCATTAAAATTTCAACAAAATAAATTCAGTTTTGCTACAATAATGAAATATTTAACAATGTAACAACAATTGCTTCAGAACAATTAAACTGTTTTATAGACAAAGAAAGTTCTTCTTTTGCCATCCTGAACACTCCTGGGGCAAGGTGAAGCTCTGTCAAATGTTCTCCCAGAGCAAGGATATGGTTGCGCCAGACCCTGAGCTGCCAAATTTGGGGTTCAGACATCAAAATATTTACCCTTATTTACTCAATGTTCTTGATAGCAGAAGAAGGGACCAGAGTGAGGTGAGACTGGTGCATGGCATGGACGATGAGAACAGCACAGCAGGGAAGGGAAAGGAGCACTAAGTTTTTGATGGTAGTTTCACATAACTTTAAATGTATACCAAGTTATACATTTAAAGTTATGTGAAACTATCATAAAAGCACCAGCTTTTATGCAAGGCACCATATCTTGCTCAGAACTGCTAGCACGTACATTTTCACTATTATCAGCTACAGCTGACACTAACTAAATTTTAGTTCCTGTCCTTGCAAATCTAGCTGTCAGCCAGAAACTATGAAGCCATAGCACTGGGCATCATCACATCATCATCTCATAAAAGTCAGGCACAAGAAGATGTAACCTGTGGAAACTGATTTGTTTTCTGTGGTTTCGAAGCTACTAAAAGCTTTCCAAAATCCCAGCCCTCAAGTCCTTGTTTGTAGTGTGGTCTGATTATACAGCATTTTTTCCCTCAGCTCCAGTTTAATGATTTGGAATGTATTTCAGAATTAGCTGGATTTAAGAATGGCTGCAGTGTTAGCTTAGGATAGAAACTGCAAGCTTCTTCCACTAAGAGATGAACACCAAAATTGTGAATTGTTAAGTATTCTTGAAAAGTGACTGTGTAGAGGAAACAGACTTGTTCTATAGTCCACTTGATAGAGTAAAATAGGGGTAATATAAATATTGAGGAAGTAAATTGCTAGAAATTGGAGGAGAATTGTTGATCCAGATCCCTTATCTGGAATAGAAAATAAATTTACTTTATTCTTTCAAGATTGATACAGGAAATATCTGCATAAAAATTTTATATGATAGCTGGGAAGGCCAAGAGATGTCATAAATCCTGTAAAAGATGTTTTCTGATTCCTGAAACCTGCAGTGATGTGAATGTTAATCCCACCCCCTTATAACACCTCCAAAAATGTGTGGCACATGAGGGCTAAAGGAATTCCAGCCTTATCTTCACTGTTCTTCTACCAATACATACTTTCCCCACCACCTAGGAAGACCTCCAAAAGAGCAAGTTGAGTGCTGTGTTAACACACAGTATGGGAGGGGATTTGGGGAACACAAAAGAATGTCTTTGTGCATTCCAGCCACAGTAATAACAATATCTGGTTACCTTCATTAGAATCTAAATATAAATCAGGGCTTGTTTTGCCAAGTCTCAATAAAATCAGTGAGGATGAAGAATGCTTGTTTTAGTGTAGATATGCAGCTTTGAACTGAAACTAAGTTCATTCCACAACGCCAATCTTTGCTTCTAAGCAGAAACAAGTATTTGCTTAACTGAAATGGAAGGGCACTCACCATTTATTGACCTGTAAATGTCTTAAACTTCATCAAGGAATTTATAGAATTTTTCTGTTTCTTTAAATACCAGATCTGGATCATGAGAATATCATTAAGTATGTGCTCAGTCATTTTAGTTGCATTGATTCCTTATCTTTGGGTTGTTGATTCATTACTCTGCAGTGGATTTTGCTCCTAGTCACTGAATAATGTATGTATTGAGGATTGGGCATACAAACGTGTGATACTGGACATATTTTGTATGTAAACTGTTACCAGGCAACATTGATTAATGTTACAAGTAAACTAAAACTCAATTTGTTATAAAGATTGTATTTTATATATTTAAAAAAAAAATTTAAAAACATCCACACATGGAGTTGTATGGATTTTACAGTTCCTCTTTCAGAAACAGGAACTTGAAGCTCTTTAAGTCTCTGTACAACATTGGGTTACTTTACTTTATAGAGGTCTATTACAGAAGAGTTTGATCAGCACATTGGGGTATTTTTGGCAGAACCACCCAAGCTCACTGAATAACACCTTTTCTTAGCTTCTAAGATTTGCCTTCATTTATGTCTAAGAACTATTGACTACTGCCAGGCTACTTTAATACGTGACAAAAGAACAGCAGTGGGGTGTTGGGGGAATGAAGATGGTGGGACTGGACCTGCACTCTACACAAGTTCTCAGAGTGAGCACGAGGGGTCTGGAATTTTTAGTCTGCGCCTACCATAAGTATCTAGACTAGAATATTGTCTCATGCAGTTCATGAAACATTCAAGGCAAAGGGAAACTTTAAGCAGTAGAAATGCACAATACAAATGTGCTGGATGCAGAGTGAATAAACCTGAACTGTGATATATCTGTAATTGATTTAAGTCATCAACGTTGGAGAATGAAAAACAGGTCATAAAGAAAGTAAAAGATATTTTTCTTTATTTTCTCTTTTATACACACCTCAAAGGGAGAATCTTCTAAAGGAAGTTGTTTTGTGAGCATTGCAACCCATGATTCTCAGTTTCTAAGCATTTATATCTAGAAGGTGCTTTTTTTCCCTGCTCCTTTTCTTTTTTTTCTTCCCTCTGCTCCCTATGTTCTTTCACCATACCTTGACCTTCACAGGTGTTCAAATCCCCAGATGGATAGAAAAGTACTTTGTGACTTCTTTCAGGCTGCTACTAAGCTAGTTTATTGAAATGAATATGTATGGCTGTTTGGTTGACCAGCTGATGAATGAGAACTCAAACAGTTGCTCATTCTGCAGGGATACAAATTTAATCTTTTCTTGCTATTCAGAAGCTGATTTTCTCAGACTTAATGTTTCTGATGCAACCAGACTTACATAGTTGGATTTAGGTGATTTATTGAAAAGGTTTTCAGAGGGAAGGTAGGCAGCAAGCCTGTGAATAAGCTTTGTTTCTTAGGATATCCAGGTGCAATTTGAAAGAAGGATATTTATACTGGGATAAATTTTAGACTTCTGCTTCCCAGAAAATCAAGGAAGATACAGCCACACAGTAAGACTTACTTGAGCAATCTATCTTTGTAACACTAAGTCTGATTACTGGATACATTTCCCAGCTATGTAGTAAGCTGAAAATTATATTTCCAGAACCAATTTATCCTCATCTTTTCAGGCTTTTTTTCCCCCTGCCCCATAACCTCTATAGCATCTGGTTTCCTAAAGTCTGTCTATCCATCCAGAATTTAATTTTCTCCTGTACCCTTCCAAATTCTATATTTTTTTCTCATTATGATGGAATAGCATCATCCTTACCTGTCAATCAAAACCATAGTACTACAATTTTCACTACTAATCTCGTTTACTTTTATTACCTCTTCAATAATATCTGCATTCTTCAAATCCATCTTTTGGCTTCCAATTCATAACAATTTCAATTCAGATCACTTTTCCTTATTTTTAAGGTCATTCACAGCTATGATACCCCCTGCTTATCTGACTTATGCTCTATTTCCTCATCCACAACTTCCTCTCTGTTTTCTGTAACACTGTTTTCTATCTCTTTGTCCATCTCTATCACAACTTTGTTCATGATATTTCCTGAGGAGATGCAAAGCTTAAAGATTTACATTTTCTAAATCAGTTTGCCAGGCAAGTTCCTAACATGAGGCCTGTAAGAAACTCAGAGTGAACAGTAGCTAGAGAAAATGCTATTATTATTTAGAAGGAAAAAATAAATAATTTACATATTAATACATACAGGCACATGTTAGCTTTTATATATATATATGTGTGTGTGTGTAAAGTATTTGTTGGAGCCTTTTATTTAGGGCAAGGACAGCCTCCTGAGTGCAACAGCAATCCATTAAACCATAAAATTGATGCACTTGTAACATTGTATGCTTGCCAGATCATCTCCATTTTTTTTAACCCTAATTAAAACTCATCTTCACTCATCAAGTTTTAGCATTGTGTTCTCCATCTGTATATCTGATCATAACTACCCACATGGAATAGCTGGCAAAAATCCTTAAAATCTACGTGTCCCATATATTTTGTCACTTTGCCAGACTTGTATCTTTTTCTTTCATCAAGGTCTGAAATGGTAGGAGGATCTGTGCTTTCCTTGGAGCATCATCATTCCACAATTGTTCCCTGCTGCTTATGGAAAAGGTGATGTTTTCCCTGGCCCAACCACGTTCTCTTTTCTATGCCTGAACATACCAGGAAAAGCATGGCACAGATTCTTTTTATCAGCTTTGGATTTATAGCAAAAACATTGGTGGTGTTGTGCTTTTTCACTTCACAGGAATTGAAACTCTCAGCATTGACCTAATTTTATCTCATTAAGGATCGTGGGAGTTTTGTTTAGCATTACCTTTAGCAGGAGCTGTGATGACAATTCTGATTCATTTTACTAATCCTTGCTTTGAAAATTATAATGCTTAGGAATTTTGGAAGTTATTACTTGGCAGTGTTGAGACTGGTTTCTTAACATAAAATGTTAAAGTTAATGACACATAAATCACTTAATTTTCTCTTTATATTTTAGAAATAAAAAAGAAAAATATTCAGAAATAGCAAAACTATCCATTCAGAGCTTTAAAAAATGCTTTGACTTTCAATTTGAAAAGTCAACCATGTTTTTTATCAGATTGCTTGGGAATGAAAGGGTTAAGTCACATCAAGTTTCCTTGTTCTTGCAGTTCAATCCTAAATTGATAATGTTCATTACGTATCTGTCTATTCAGACATATGGTCTTCTTTGTGTTCATCATGGAATGATACTCCCAGATGCTTTGAAATGTGAGTGCTTCTTGCTTTTGGGGTATGTGTGTGTGGGGAGGGGTTGGTTTTCCTTTAGGTTCAGGGCTGTTGCAGTCAACAAGTCAGAAAAAAGCCCCAAAATGTAATGATTAAACTAGTGTGTGACAGAAACTAAAGATCAAGGAATTCTAAAATAAAATGTTGCTCTTTTTGTCACTCAGGAGACTGAAAAATGCAGGATTTTCATTTATTTCCTTATTTTCCAGGTGGAACGGCTATGACGAGCTTCTGCTAATATGAAAACAAAACCAAAAACCACAACAACAAAAACACCCACAAAAAAAAAGGCCTTATTCTTTGTTTTGAAGGCCAATCCTTAAAACAGTGTGTAAGATCTGTACAACATACCAGGAGAATGAGGATGATCAGCACTGTCCCATTTTCTTTTTAGCCTAGTCAGTATTTCGTTCACACACACTTTTAATATTCTTGTTGGCTAAATCATATATTAATGTTCTTGGTCTCCGTAGCTGAAAGGCATAATTCCAGTAATGAGGGGAAATAAGCAGAATGCTTGATGAAGCAGCTAAGCTACCAAACAACAAACAGAATGTTTCATCAACTCTGTTTTAACAACCGCTATGGGAAGCTGCCACAGCTTTGCCATTTCCTCACCAAGAAGTGGATCTCTTTTTACTGTAGTGTGCTGTGGTATCAAAAGGGTCAAACCAACTAAAATGTTGTGAAAGTACAAAATGCAATGGCAATAAAAACAAGCTATGATGAAATTAGAGAAAAAAATGTTTTCAAAATTATTTCATACAATGGTCCTGTTGTTTTCTTTTTTTTTCTTCTGTGAGAATTCTAGCATGTTTCCTAAATCCCATGAGAACAGCCAGAATCAACAGTTACCCCAAGGTAAGTGATACACAGTCTCCTGACTAAATTAGTTGTTTTGTTCCTTACCCTTCCAGGATTTCGTATTGAAGAGAAAGTTTGATATTTCTAAGGCAAAACTCTTTTAAATACCTCTTTTTCTTGGTCCATTTTCTTCCTAAATTCCGAGAGATTTACAGGATAGAATTACACAATTTAGAGGAAAAGGAGAAATCAGAGATAATTGAGTTAGCTGCTAAGTTACTGAGAGCTTTCCCAAGGTTCTGTGCTATCTTCATTATTTGTAATGTATCTTTTCTAGGTGTAGAAATATAGTTGTGTAATACTTATACATATAATAATTACTTTTAAATTAATTTCTTCAGTCATTTTTACCATCATTACAGGGTAATTATTATTTTAAAAATCTAATAAATGAGTCTTACGATTTTTTTTTTTTTGAGCTAATACATTGAAGATTACCTTAAGTGCCATTTATTAAAACCTTTATTTTCCATTTTCCCTTATGGCTAGTGGGTTATGATAGCCTTTCTAAGCAGTTTTAACTGCCTCTACAGAAGCATTCATATGTATGGGAGCATCTGTTAGGAGTTTTTATTCACAAGTACAAAACAGTGTCATGCAGATGTTACAGAGTGGATAACCTGAACATTCCTGTTTACTGTGAGTTTTATCAGCTCTCATCATTTTGGGAGCTCACCTTACCCTGTCAGGAGCACAGTAATTCTGAACTGGTGCACTAAAAGTCAGCCCTAGAGAAACTGGAGGGTAGATGAAAAATAGATACTGATTTTTTCAAGTGCAGCACTGATATGTGAAGAGAGTATCCATTTGGAAACTGTCTTGATTCTGTTAATTGCTTGTTCATTATTCCATGAACAAGCTTACACATTATTTCCTGGTTACAGATAAGGCACAGCTGGAAATCTGCCTGATGCTATCAACTCTTTCAAAGTGATTGGGCAATAGCTGAATGATTAGAAAGACAAGAAAGAGATTTTTATTAAATACATTTTGCTCATAGAGCAAACTGACATGAAATATTGCTCCAGTCGTTTCTTATGTATTTAGTCAAATATACCTAGTGCTGTCTTCTTTCTGAATACATTAAATGTACAAAGAAGAAAACCCACACTCATGGGAGGCTACATTCAAAGGTTGCATTCAGTTTGGATGTAGTGAGTGGTCTCAGTGTTACATGAGTGACATGAGAGAGACCAAATCAGTTCAGACCAAGTCTGACAGTCTTCTGTCTGACAAAGACCAACAGTGGATCTCCAGAACACGGCAAAAGTGTAATGGCATTTCCTGGAATGCTGTCCCCAAATCCTATGGCCTCTGGCCAGAGGCTTGCCTAGAGAGTAACAACGCTTTGCATTTTATCACCTTCGAAAAATTTCACTTTTCCTTTAGCTGTACACCAGTTTTTATGCACTGCAGCTCATCCTGGGGTGAGAGCAATGTCATGACTTGCTCTGCACGTTCTGCTCATGTCTGTATGCATTTGTGCCATGTACCCCTCACCCTGCCATGTCTTTTTCAGGCTGAAGGGTCCTGATCTGTTTTGTCACTTCTTGTACAGGAACGTTACTTACTTTGATAATCACCACCATTCTCCTGTAAAACTTCTCAGTATCAGTGTGCCCTTTTGGATGTGACAACTTAGAGCATTCGACAGGAAGGTACAGCATAGTTTTCTACATAGTCATAATGAAATCTGACTTATTTTCTGTTTATTTCCTAATTATTCACAAACTTCTCCTTTTTCAAATTTCATTGACCATTTTATTGATGTACCTGAGTGGGCAGAGCTTTTCCATGTATTTGTAGAGTTGATTTTTTTTTCTTATACACAAATAGCATTTTATTTATCTATGATGAATTATAGTGTCCCAAAACAGAATCTTCTAAGTTTCTCTGTTTGTTGAAAGCAGTCACTGATTTTGCTACTGTGAATATGTCGGGATCATCAACACACTACATCCTTCATTGTTCGTCCAGGTTTCTGTATCAATTTATGACTATAACTCATAACTTTCCACTTGACACTTCTGGCTCTGTAAAATCTAGTCACTTTTCTTTAGGTTTCTGTTTTCCACCTGTGTGAGGACATTTGCCATCATCCTATGCCTAGAAGTCTTCAGTTTTGAACCTGTGAGACACCTTGTGGCATTCCAAGGGGGTGAGATTGAAATCTAACTTAGCACTGTACTTGATAATTTCTTCAGAAGACCCCTGTAATATGGGAGGAAATGCTTCTCCTTAGAAGAGCTGTATTGAACCTTCATAATGTGTTTTATTCCGAAGCTCACTGATTCAATTCTTTGTTATGAGCAAGAGAGCAGCTGTTTTAACCCTTGATTTCCTTTTGAATTCTATGCCATCTGTTACTGAAAAATCATTTTGACAACTTTATAAATTCTTCTACCAGTGTTTCAGCTTGGCATGGATCACTGATATTTACCTTGCAAAGGAAGGTTTTTAGAATAGTCACCTAAGTGGATGCATAGATTAAAAAATAATAGCTTTAGCATTATCTACTTTGCATACTCCTGTTAGGCTTAAATGTTCTACTTTTTCTGTGGTCTTTTTGCAGGCATCTTTATTTTTTATGTGTTTGAAAGTTTAAAAATATTTTAATCTGTATTACCTGGCTTTAGTTCTTTGAAAGTTGTTTTTCAAGCTCATGTTTGGCCTGCTAAAACCTGCTAAAGATTAAGAACTTTTCTATCTTCCTCATTTGCATACGTCTTTACTATTTGAAAGCAGACTTATGGATTTTTACTACTTTCTCCTACTTTGATATTTAACTAGATTTTCTCAACTTCATAATTTATTTTTAGAATTGGTGTACCTATGACTCATGCCTCTAATAAACAGTTTTGAGCCTACTGCAGTAATTTACCCTTTTGACTGCCCTTCACAGATTTTAACATCCTCCTTATTCTTTGTTATTCTGCTTTTCACATTTTGTAGTTCCAAGAAATAGCAGACTTTGCAAGCCTGTTTGTTCCTGTGGATGTCCAGCCTAGATGTGGTTTTGACTGCTTGAGTTATGCAGAGCAGCTCTTTAATCACAGCTCTTGAGCCACACCTTGCTACAAGATAGGACCTGGTTAGAAGCTTCTTCCTTTACTTCCTGATGAGAGCCTCCATAAAGCAATCCTTTAACATGCCTAAAATTTGAATTTTATCTTATATTTTCATTAAATATTTGTCAAAGTACAGACGGTCTTTCATATCTATTGCAGTTACCACTCTTGTAGCCTCTCTGATCATGTCAAATAACCTGAATATTAAACATTCTTTTTCACCATGGTGACTGGGCAACAGGATACTTTAAATTACATGTTATCTTCTAGGATGTGTGGAGGTGAGTAACTGAAAAGTACAAGTCAGTGAATAAAACGTGTGTCTCTTCCAGTATCTCCAGTGTATTGGGACTTCAGAGACTATCCTGGAATTTGTATGACATAAGCATATGTTGTTTGTCTGCAGTTGGCTGTCTAAAAGATAAATTTCAAGGACATGTTGATTACTGGGTTTAATACTTCCTTTGAGCTTTGAAAAGACTTCTTGCATACAAATAATTAACTTTAATGGAAAAGAAATGATGTTGTCTTTGCAAATGCTAAGTGTTGGATGTGTGAATTTAGTTTTCGTGTTCAGGCTTGACTTTTGATGAGTTTCTAAATTAAACCTCACAATGATTCCATTTTAAATGATTCCTTAATAAAGGATGTTATCTTTACAATGAGTTAGCTAAAAAAAAAAAGAGACCAACAAAACCCAAAATTAAAAAAAAACAAAACACTTCTTTTAAAACTGGGATCAGTCTAAACAGCCATTAGAGTTGGACATACTGGTTTATTCTGCTCCTGTACCCACTCAGTTCTGACATTGCATGAGGCCAGGACAAAGCTTTCCATAAAGAAGCAAGTTACATAATGACACAATATTTTTTATGCCATGTTAATTTTGTTTAGTTCTGTATTTTTACTGTAATTCACTTGTTATCCTTAACCATGAGCTTTCCTAAAAAGCCATCATCTAGATGATTTGCAGGCTGGACATGTTCTGATGGCATGGACGATATTGATTATAAGATAGTACATTCAGTTGGCTCCTCTGAATGAGACTTGTGTAAAAGTCTTGTTCACACTGTTAATTGGCTAAGAATGCTTAGTTTTGCCCTTCCTACATGCTGCTTGTAGGTCAGCAGCATGTGACACCCTCTAGAATGTTTAAAAGTGGCTAAAAACTCAATAAGATCTTAGTGGAAACCTGGTACGATATCTTCACTTTCAACACAGTGTTTGTTTAATTTTGAGCTCAGCTGTCCCTGCTGGCTCAAGCTCAGTTCTTTGGGTGGGACTGGGATAATTATCTTCTGTGCCAGTGACAAGGCAGCTCATTCAAAATGATGCTTGGAGCTGAAAACAACATTTTCAGGAAAATAGCAAAGTAGGCTTTTTAACATGATTCTAATCCTTCCCTAAACAATTACTGAGAACTGACCTTTAACTTCTCTCTCAGACAAGTTTGGGTTTACAGTACATGGATGGGTTTTCTAAAATGAGATTTGACTACCCCTCTCTTTGGAAAAACATAAATGTGCTACAGAAAATTTTGCAGAATAGCTGATTCAGTTTATTTTACTGGAAGTAATAAAAGCCTCATTTTGCAATACAAATAAGCATTGTTAAAAGCAATTCCACTTGATCTGCTGTTTGTGAAAGAAGACAAAATGGTAGTTTTGAAGCTGAAGATGTTTGTCTACACCAAGCTATGATAAAAATAGCTCTAGTGCAAAAACTAAATTCTTCATCATACCAGTACTACTCTGTCCATTTTGTGAATGGGCAACGGAAGATAGCAAGAGCTAGAGGATAGATTTTTTTATTAGCATAATTTATCAAGAAACTATCCAGCATTGCAACACTCAAATGCTTGTCCCTTTCTTATTTTAAACTCTAGCCAAGATCAATAAATGTTTCTCTTCTTCAGAAACTGTTGCTCTAGAGTCAAATTTTGGTCATTTGTCTCTTAACTGCCAGGAAAAAGGACTCATGGATTGTTAGAGGATATTTTACTCTAACCCTAGTCCAGCACGTTGCCCTGCTGTGGCAATGTTTTCTAGTCATTACCCTCCCACTGGCAGCAGTACTTCCTAATTTATTGTGGGCAACCTGCTCTTCTTGTCAGATCATGTTTGACATTTGAACGTGTGGTGGCACAGGGGAAGCAGGTTTTCTGTGAGCCTTGGGATGAAAAATGCTAAGCTGTGGTTATCTGTAGAAACACTTTCCACATTGAGAAATTGGTCTACATCAAGTGTAGACTCCGACACCCCCTGCTACCACCCTCTGAACCCTTGTAGGACAAGCAGAAAATATCCACCTGACAAGTGTCTTTCAGCCTTCAAAATGTGACCTGTGCACTGCCCATAATGGAGGGAAATAACTGGTAGAGGATGGAAGCTGGCCTTGGATATGGGTACATGGGACATGGATGTCCATTGTACACAGGGCAAGTCTAAATGAAGAGAAATAGTTGGATGTTGGGGCAAGTAGTGTTTTGGTTATGATAGTCTTCACATGGGTGTTAACTTTAATCTAGTTTCACTAGACTTGAACACATAATTAGGTATGTGAAGTTCTGCAGCCTATTGCCATTCCTGAGCTATCCACTTTCTCCTCAGGTTAGCCGTTTTATATATCAGACATAATTTTGTAAAAATTACTTACTATATGCACCTCCAAAATTAGCTTAGAACAGTCATCAAGGTATTGCAAGTGGTTATACTTTCTACATTAGAATAGCAGAAACTGATAGATAATCAGCCTTTTGCATAGCACAGCAGCAAGGAAGGAAATCATAGCAAGTAACAATGTAGAAGCAGGTTTGGTGAATGTCTTTGGCAAAACAGCTGAAGGACAAAAAATAAAAAAATAATAAAAAAAAAAATCTGTGAGACAAGAGGCATGCCTGCACAGTGGAATGAGCTCCTTTCCCTGGTGTCTGACTGCAAGGAAGCTTTGGTTTTGAATCTCTGTAGGCACAGTTGATACTGACTGAAATATTGATCCTACTGGCTCAACTTCAGGATTCCCTGAATGTGGATACGTGTCCTCTGAAGCAGAACAGCTTTGAGCAGAGGAGCTTTATTCAATATCTACTTGTTCTCTCTGATTTAAGAGCAAGAGGTTCAGAAACATGCTGCAATTAGAGTTGCTTAAGTAGTATATGAAAACTGTAAAACAATAAAATTTAAAAAAAAAAAGTAAAATAACAGGTTTGGGCACAGTGATTTGGCTGTGTACCTGCAGATACTCCCTGAAGATATAATTCAATTTTCATTTGTTGCATATTCAATGTGTTTCTCTGTTCTTGTAATGATAGGTTTTCTGCTAAAAACTGGAAAATCATGCTAAACTGAGCATGATCAGTTTCCTTTTTCTGAAGTATTAAAATCTTTCACCAAACAGAAAGAAATTCAGTTCCAGAGCTGTGCTAGGTGTTGAGCAAAGAGCTGCACACTCAAAACCAGAGAGAAGACTACCCATTTCATTATAGCAGGATAATTAATTGATTTATCTGAAAAAGGGATATGTTTACATCCTCCTCAAAGATAACCAAAAAACCCAAAACTCAAACAACCAAGGTATGGAAGTCTTTTCTTTGTTGGGAAAATACCTGTGGCTTAAAAACAAACAAACAACAACAAACAAAAAACACCCCAAAAACACAAAAAAACCCCCAAAACAACAACAGCAAAAAACCCAAACCCAAACAACCTCACAAAAAAACCACCCCAAAACAAACAAACAAACAACCCCCACAGGGCAGCAACTTTCTTCGTGCATTAGCTAAGGAACATTATTACAAATTAAATAAAGAGTTGAAAACTGAGTTTTCCCTTGTGGTGGGGTCCAGCTCATAGAGAGGATCTTCAAAGTGATGTGGAAAGTTAGGAAAAGAAACAAAGACTTTCTCTGCAATTTTAAGACAAAAATTTAACACAAACAGGGAATCTATATCCTAAGGAATTTATTTCCAAGCAGCTGTGAAGGAGGGCTACCTAGCTTATCCTGTTCACTTTCTCCATAGAGTAAAAAGGGTGAGGACACAGCTGACTCATAACTCCTCAAATGGGAGGCTGCTGTGTCCTCTGGGAAGGTGAAAGGAAAAGGAGGCACTGTGGGTTTGGACACTTGGGGCCCAGCCTTTGGTTCTAGGAGCTGGCACCAGGCTGCTGGACTTAAAGCCACATCCAACTGCCTGACACACAGATTGTAACATCTGGACACACAGGTTGTAACATCTGGACTTTGGGTCAGAATGAGCAGAGAGTCCTGGATGAAAGAGGCTGAACTTCATGTCCAGGGTGAGTAAAGCAGCCTCAGTGTTTTCACTGTGCAATACAGGAATTGGGCCCGTGTTGTTGTGAGTGGTTTCCATCACATGCCTGGTGAAGGGAATTCAGCCATCTACTTTCAGGTGAAAATACTTACCTCATGTCCTGAGAGATTGCTCAGTGTTGTTGGGGTGACCTTGGAAAGCTGGGCTTCTCTTGTGAAACTTGAAAAATCAGTTAATTTTATTAATGTAAGACACTTCAAGGTGATTAGGTGACCATGGAGATGATTGCTTTTGTTTATGTAAAGAAAACTGGCATTGGGTTTTGATCTACTTTGACTCCCAGTTCTCAATGAAGCATCACAATATTTGAATAGGAAAGTGTAGTTCCAGACTAGTGACATTTGTTGATAATACCTGTAAAGTGGTACTAATTCCTGCCTGTCAGGGTCTTAATACAAAATTAAAATGATACGAGTATGTATAATAAAAGTACAACTGAAATACACTTCTCACAAAAAAAAAAAAAAAAAAAAAAAAAAAAAAAAAAAAAAACAAAACACACCACCAATAAAAAAAGAAACCCAACACACAAGCAAAACCCAAGCAAAGCCCTGTNTTAAAAAAAAAAAAAAAAAAGAAAAAAACTCCAAAAAAAAAAAAAAAAAAAAAAAAAGAAAAAGAAAGAAGAGAAGCCATAGCAGACCTGAGCATATCCAGAAAGCAGAATGCTCTGTAGCATAAAGACATTCCTTCTGCCTCTCCTGGATTTCCTTGACATCCATCTGCACTTGTTTATAATGCACTTTCTCAGTCACTTAGATTTAGCATCTGAATGCTGAGCTGCCCATCATTTCACCTTCCCTTAGTCTTGTTATGTATTATAAATATTGAAATGTCTTGTCAATATTAATAAAGTAGTTGCTTGTTTAGTCTGTTAAGACTACAGATTAGGTGGCAGTGGGATGCTCAGGAGGAAGAATACATTAAAGACGCCCATTTAAGGGAAAACCAAAGGTAGGACAATAAATTTTCATCTGCATACAGCCATCATTACCTCTTCATCAGAAAGCCTGGGCTTCTCATTTGTCACACTTTTTAACAAGGGTGGGAGAGGGAGAGGAGTAGAAGGAACAATTGCAACTTCTATCAACACTTCCCATTTACAATGATCACAGGTAATGCTGCATTTGGCTCCTGCTGTGTACTCCATAATTCTGCCAGGGAAGGAAATGATCCTGTTGAAACATGCAATTCTTATGTTGCAGGGATATTTTGCCTTGTTGTGTGTTGTAAAGTGTAATTTTCCAAAACATGCTGTATTATGGTTTCATAGTATTTTAAAGATATCTTTTTTTGGAGGAATTGAAGTTGGAACAGAGTAGTGTTTATCACTTCTGCTTATTTTTTTTTTCAAACCATCAGAATTTTGAACTTTTCCCACCAGCAAAAAAAAAAAAAAAAAAAGTTTTCTACTGAAAAACCACATTTATCACTAGAGGGAAATTCTGTTCCTACTTTCACAAATAAAGTGCAATCATTAATTGACATTATCAGTTCTGTGATGTCAGTTGCAATAGAAAATTTTTTAGCCTTTGGTGATGGTTTGATACAGGACATTTTAAATGCTAATGCTATTAGAGTATTTAGAAATATATCTAAACCTTATAGAGAGACAATATAAACTAAAAGAAGTTTAACTTCTTTTAGAGGTTCCTTAGAGAGGAATATTATTTGTTTTAAGTGGAATCCTTCAAAAAGAAATTCAAAATCAAGTGATGTACTCTTAAAATTAAAAGTAATGTTAATTTCTGTCATTTATTAATAAAACTTTTTGAAAATATACTTCATTTAAAAGGGTACTTTTCAAGTTAAGTCTTTTACAGAAGAGTCCATGTAATTAGATATACACATATTATTTGTTTTAATTTTATTTTATTTTTAATTTTTATTTTTACAAAGTCATTTGAGGTGAAACGTGTAATAACCTGAGTTTGAGGAGGACATTTTTAAATTATAAAGCAATCAGAATATACAATGTTCTATTCGATTGTATAGACTCTTATAATTCATCAAGATTGCAAATGAAATGCTGGTTTCAAATGACAAGTTTGGTTAGATGAATTTGTGTCAAAAATCTTGGAGGAAAACTAAAATTCATTAATTTCCTAGCTCTTAGACTTTTAAAGATTTTCTGTCAAAACTCAGCTGATGCTGTGTTATCTCATCTGTCCATGATCATCTACACTGTATAAGTCAGTGAAGCTGCTTTTCCTGTTTTCATCATATTTTCTTCTTTTCTGCACAAAATTTGAGATTTTGCTGATGCTAAGGAGGAAAAAAATGTTAAATCCTACAAATCAATATTAAATCCTAAGAACAATCTCCTCTATTTTTTTCTCAAACACACACACAAAAGCCTTGAATTATTTCCAGTTCAGTGAAGTAGTTTAAAAACATGAATGCTAAATAAATTTAAATCCAAACACTGAAGTCAAAGAGCAATCAGAATATTTTTAATACTTAATAAAATTATGAATATCTTTATGATTTTTTTGACCTTCAGAATCAACATTGTTTGCAAAGTTTTTTTCAGATACTCCTAGCATATCAGAGCATAAAGTGCTACAGATTTGTCATATGGCATCAGGAAATTGCCATAAGCCTGGAAAAATCTGAAAAACACTGTGCCATGCTGATCCCGGGTGCTTGGCTGTTCTAACGTGGATAACTGTCTCTGAAAACAAATAAACATGCAGAGAAGCCAGATTAATGATCAAAAGATAATTAGCTTTGCAAATATTTGTAAGTAGTTTAATTGGAGGACATTGCATTTAACATTCTATAAAAAGTAATAGGTAACCATCAAACCATCATCAAGGAAATTATATGCTTGTTTAGTATATTGTCTATGACAGGATTATTGTAATGACTGATTTACATATATCTCTGCCCTCTTACTCAGTAATGCTAAGAACTGACAGAACTTTTTTTTTTATTTTATTTTGATGAGATTTATTTTATAATGTGTGAAAAATTATTGAAATAAGCTCTTATGACAAATAATTGGAGTGTTTCTCAGATCCGGGGTGAATTTGCCTAGAGGTTGAGGAATTTATCTAAAATCTATCTGGCCCTAGAGTCATGGTGTTGTTTTGAGGAATATTTGGTGTTTTTTTTTTACATTATTAAACAAACAAACAAACAACCCTGTCCTAATTTTGTAGTGAGGGGTTGCATAACAGCACAGCCAGCAGTTGGGTCTGTCACTGCAGTCAGTGCAAGGCTCACATTTCCAGTGTTTGGTGTAAATCACAGTAGTGACTTCAACCTTAGTATTTCATGAAGTTCTCATGACCATGGGGTACCTGGTTGCTTTTTGTTTTGTGAAGGTTCTGTTAAAACAAACAAACAAACAAAACCAAAAAAACAAACAAACAAAAAACCAAAAAAACCCCAAACTTGAAATAAATCTTGACTAAATTAATAAGAGAATAAAAAAGAATAAACAGCTTTAACAAATCATAACAGAAAACAAACAAACAAA
>VWYO01013335.1:4753-22145 GCA_013400275.1 Rhadina sibilatrix
AAAAAAAAAAAAAAGGAAAGCATCCTTTTTAGGTCTCAAAGCAGGTCAAATTCAGAAAGAATAATTCACAACCCACACATAAGTCAATGGCCATTATGTTTGCTCAGACAATACCTGAATTTGATTAAATGCTTATGAGCATGCAAATATATAAACTATGTAAACAAAAATCTGTTTTGCAATGAGATTATTTATATCAAAGATAATTTCAATTGCTTCTCTGAGATCTCACATTTGGTTAAAAATACAAAGTCCCCAAAGGACTGTGACAGTCAGAGTGCAATATTCCAAGAAATACATATATATGTATTTTTTTAAGATTGGCAAAGAGGCTGGTTAAAACCTTCACAGAAACATGCAGCTGAAAAATCCCCAAAACCCTGAGCATTTTCTGATTGCAGAGGCAACACAGCCGTATCTTGTAGTGTCTGATGTTTCAGAGTGAGTGGACTTGAACAGGGTGTTAAACACTTAAGAATGACTGAAGTTCAAAAACAAACAAAAAGAAGCCTTGAGCTCACTCTTGTAGTAAATGGGAAAAAAGTAAGGAAAGCTTGGCAAAAATCAGCATAATAGAGGGCTTATTGTTGAATCTGAAAGCTTCGTTTTCCAATGGTGTCCCTTTTCTGGGAAGCTGCAAACCACTCTGAAAGCTCTTTCTATAGAGATGATAAATCTGTGGTGAAGATTTATGCACATTCAGATTAAGTCAGGAAATCAGTAATGAAAAGGATAATTAAATAAAGAGACAAAAACCTAGAAGAAAAATTACCCAAAGCTCCCAAAACAAACACAACTAACAATACAGCATATATATCAGGTCCTGGGATTCTGACTCTGGCACCCATTCTTGCTTGAGCAACACACAGGGTGAGCAAACTCATCCTCTTCCTCACTGTGTTTCCCAGGACTCTAGAGAAGGGCAGTCTGCAAAGCAGCAGATTCTGAGTGAGATGAGGCTTGGTATCTTTGGTCCTCTCTCTGTTTCTTTTTGCACAAGCTCTTAATTCATCAGTAGGTGGAAAAGCATAGGAAGAAAAAATATTCTATACTTATTTATGGAACTGCTTGAGGCCACAGCATTCCTTGTCCCAAGTGAGCATCCAAAAAGGAGGGGAAGGATACAGGGACAACTCTCAGTGACACCAGTCATTCTCAAAAAAAACCCCAAAACCCAAAAAACAAAAAAACAAAAACAAAACAAAAACAAAACAAAAAACCACAAACAAAAACAAAACAAAACAAACAAAAACAAAAAACCCACAACAACTAAAACAAACAACAACAAAAAAGTGGTTGGTTGGAAGAGTTCCTAATCATGGCTTGCAGTTCCAGGATATTGAAGCTGGGTTAATGCTCATCTTTTTGAGGAGTTCCACCATGCATTCAGAGTGCTGGTATGTGCCCAGCACTAAAGAGACAGATAAAGGTACCTCTGTTAGCAGTTGTGGTAGACTCTTGCGCTGTGGTTGAACTAGACCCCAGGCTGAAGAGGCTGCTCTCACTGTTTAGCTTCAGGCATCCAGCTTAAGTGCCTAAGCCAGCAGCTTCAGGGCCTGGGCTGTCAGGGGAGCTGTAGGTGTCCCACTGACCCTGCAGCAGCCTTCAGCCCCATGATCACTAGATTTGGGTGTCTGCAGTTAAACTGTGAAAATCCTCATTGCAGTGATGACTTTGTCACAGCATTACTTGAGTTACATTACTACAGCACCTGCCTGTAAAGAAAACTACCCTCAGTAACCCAGAGGCACTGTGCCAGTGTCTGATCTAGCAGCTTTACATTCCAAAAGAGCTTGGGCCACCCAAAACTTCAGCAACAGAACAGGGAACTTCCATTCTAAGGAACTGGTAGCACTGGCAGATTGCTGTTCCCTGTCTGGATTTGATATTGTGAGGAGAATATCAGGAGTTCATAAGCTAAATGAGAGCTTTTGAGCACTACAGTCTCCATTTTATAACCAACAGCCCTGTCCTTCTAGGCACAAGTGAGCCAGGGTCTGCGAGAGTGGCTTTTGACAGAGAGGTGGCTTCTTCCCTTTTGACTTTCAAAGATGTACAGCCAACTCAGAGTGTTGATGGTAAAGCAAACACACTGACTGAACAAAATATAGCAAAAAATCTCTTCTCTTTTTTATGACTGTAACTCTAAAACATGAAAATTTGGTACTGTTTCATAGTCCAGTGTGCAAACTTTTCCAGCTTTAAAGATACGGTGTGCAAATGCTGCAACTCTGTGACAATCTTTAGTTTGTGCACTGTGACTTTTAAAGTAATTAATTTATTTACTTTCTAAATGTTGTCCCACTTCTCTAAAGTGGATTCAGTCCTAGTGTCTGATTAATCTCATGTGGGAACTAAAGACAGATGAAAAAACTGACATCTAAAAGATATGGATCTGCTTCCAAGTTTTGTAGTGCAAGATGATCTGTAGTAGAAACTATTTACAATCCTTTCACATCACTGGACCAAAAAAAACCAAAACCAAAATCAAAAGCTCCACAAAAAGTGTAGCAATTCCAATTTCTGCCTAAGAGTTCTGTTCTAGGCAGCGTGCAAAATGCTACTTCAGCTCCTGCCCTACTTTCCTTTCTGCTATCAAGAAAAATTTACAACAGTTAGAACTTTTTTCCTGCTATTAATATGCTGGGGTCAATTCGAACAAAAATCTCCATGCAAAAAACGCCATGTCATTTACTAATCATGCAAATCAAGACAATCTGCCTTAAACACGAAATCTGGTAACTAAGTATTCCATTTGGAATGTATGTATGGAAGTTTAACTGACACTTACATTGGTTTAAAGAAAAAATGCATATAACAGGCAGCCATGCAAAGTAGGGACCACACTGAAGGACTGGCTTTGCATGTGGACAGTACTCTGGTCTCCTTCACACCAAAAAGTCATCTGCACAAGATAATCCTAGCCGGAAGGAAAAAGCGAGCGAAAGTATTAAGTGCTTTGAAGTGTAGTTTCAAGATCAACATGAAACTCATCTGGGAAGTAATGTAAATAACAAAAGTGGCACATTTAAATCATGATTTAACTACTAACTCAGGAGTTCGGCAGTTGACATTATGGTTGATACAGTGACATGTCTGATGGTATTTGAAAGAAGGGTTGATCAACAGGCAGAAGCATATAATCAAATTGGAAAAAACAATAAATGCAAGTACTACAGCTTTAGTGTTGTTAGACAGCATACAGGGTATTAAAAGAAAATACTAAAACATAGTAATTACAGAAGAAACTAAAAGGTATCAAACCCCCAAGATCTGATCAATCAGCAGGGTGCTTTAAGAAGTCCAGTGATCATAACAGAAAATATGTGAGCCATGTGACACATGTGAAAAATTACCAAGGTAACTTAATTTGAAATGATGCCAAGCATAGATTTGGTTTGTCTCAGAAAAGACTGAATGGAAGCAGAACAATGTAGAATCCAAGTTCCTCAAAAGCAAAAGGGAAGTGTCCCCAGGGCTCTGCACTAGGAAAGCAGCACTTCTGCTTAACAAGGAGAGAGTCCCAGCTCAGAAAGTGCCTCACCCATGGCTGCATGGGAAAGCTGTGAGGACAGAACACAGCCCTCCACCAGGAAACTTACCTTATAGTGGCTGTTGAAAGTTATCCTAAAATTAAAACAAACAAACAAACAGCTTTAAACCACACTCTGGATAAAACAAGAACAAAATCCATCTAGGTGCAGTGACTTGATTTCATGCACAAATACAGCCTGCTACTTTTAAAGATCAGAAAGGACTGCTCATGGACTAAGAGAAGTGAGAGATAACATAAAAAACCCCCTAGAAGACAAAACTGAAAAAGAGAGATATATAGACACAGATGCAGTATAAAAACCCACCAGCTTTGGGGTCATCCTTTGTGCAAGGGCCTTATTGCACATCACAGAATTCCATACTTCTGTAGTCATGGTCCCCAAATCTTCTAGAATGTAATGAACATGTACCATTTGTGACCCAATTTATTATACGAGAATATAATCCCTTATTAATTATAATCCTTAGGATGGTTTCAAATTTTTATGAGAAAGATGGTATTATTCTATGCCAGAGTACTTCTCCCTGAAGAATACATAAGGAGTTAACTCACACATAGATGGATATTGTTGCTTATCAGCACTTCACTGCCATTACCATGGTAGCAAGGCAAAGACCATTTTGTTCTGCCCCATTCTTTCCTCAGAACTGACAGTTCACTTCCAAATACAGAATCTTAACAGAAACTAATGTCTGAGGCCAGATCTTGCATTGTGTCCTAAAAGCTCAATCTGATACGAAGTTTAATGAGAAGGTGGAACAAAAGGCTGTCATTTCGTAAGGCTAACTGAACATTAGGAGGCTGATTATGCTGTTTGCAGTACAACATGGATAAAAAGAATCAAAGAAAACTCAGATGAAGCATTTTTCTGGGTAAAATGTGCCCAAAAATCTGTCTGCAACTTCTCTTGCTGCTCACAGACAAGTGCAGGGATCAGCATATTGCTGCCGTCTACAGGAAACCCATGATTGCCAAGAAGGAACATGTAGAGTGAAATTACAATAGGTTCATAAGGAGTGCGTGGAAAACAGTAAGTGGAGTGCACCAAAGGAGTAGTCAAGAACATATAACATGCCAGTCATGATTACACTTCACATCTGCAAATCCAATAGGTTATCAATATTAATAAGACAACTGGTGTAGGCTGCTGGGGCATCAGAATTGCATTTTCTGATTTACTCTGACATGTTAGAGCTTGTCTAAAGAATAAAAAGCAAAGGGAAAGAATGCCACAGACAAATAACCTAAGGAAGATGATCACTTCCTAGCTGGTTCAGGCTTTATCAGGCCGGATCTGGCTCCACACAGATCAAATAATTAAGGAGTCACTGTGACATTAAAAAAATTCATCCACCAATCCCATTTACCAAAGCTTTATGGATAAAGAACTCATAGGAATTCTCCTACCTTTCCTGAGTAGAAACAATTAGGAAGAGATATAGAAGGCAGGAGGGCAAGGCTTAGTGAAACAGAACTCTAGCACAAACAAGCTGGAAAACAACTGGAAGGGAAGGGTGAGAAGACAGAGAGATGCAGGGGAAGCAGAAGGCAGCAAGTCTTACTCTTCTGGACAGAAGGTTCAGAATGTGTGTGTGTATGAACATCAAGAAAGATCCAGATGGTCTTCTCCACCCAACAATGTAGTTTGCTCATGTAGGTCCTGGGAGACAGTTACCTGAACAACCTGTTCTGTCTTGTAAAACCCGTCATGTAATCCAAGTTTATCCTGCTGAGCTGACCACAAAATAAACAAGTATTTAGCTGCTCCCCACCACATATGTCGCAAACTCTGTATAAGCTGTGTTTTGTCCACAGCAAAGTAAGAGTTAATATCCGCACAGGAACAGAGGCAGACGAAAAGAAACCAGGAAAGGGGATAGAGTGAAGCTGCAGGCTGCAACAGTTATGCCATTTGATTCCCAGCTTTAAATAAACCCTTTGAAGTAGAACAGGTTTTTTATGTTAAAAAAGCTGCTTTTCAGTCTGCATCACAGTTCATGGTTGCAAAAACTACTCCACTTGAACTCCAAACTGGATATTCAACATGGAAAAAAATAGCGGAAAATTTATGTGCAGATCCCCATCATTCCCACAGCCCCCGTGCCACATCCAACACTTATTAGCTGCAACAGTATTAAGTCTTACAATTACAGATGACATTGTTTTGCAGGCACAGTTCAAAAACTTTACCTTCATCCCTACAAACCATGAGCTGAATTGTATAGCTTCCCAACTGAAAAGTCTGAATTAACTACAGAAAAATAATATGTATCATTTCTGTGAACTTCACTTATTGAAAAGATCTTCAAAATCCACAAAAGAGAATATCCCATGTGAACAAATAAATGCTGAAGCTGCTGAGCTGGGTTTCATAGCACTCTCCTCTCTCCTAGACTTCATTAAATTAGACTATAAATACCAAGCAGAAGTGCAAATAACTTCCTGAATGGAGACTAAGTTCACACCTACCTGAGGAAGCCTGGCAGTTTTGCCAATCATATCCACATAATTTATCCTTTTGTTAAAACCAGAAAGGTGAAGGACAGGAGACATGTCTAACAGAGCTTTCAAAATGATGGGTAATGCCCACACACAACAGTGGGAGAATGTCATTGTTATTTTCTGCTATATAGATCTTGCTTCAGTATTCTTGCTACCTGTGGGATCACCAGGACTTTGGAGATTTGGTAGCACTTATATCGGTGTCAAAACTCCCAAAGTTTTATAATGAAGAGGGCCTCAACAAATAGTTGCTGTGCATTTGTATTTCTGTAACAGCTCTAAATTAAGAATTATAACCTTGACTACATGCAATATCAAACCTTAAGTCCCAGAAGTACTGAGCTATAATAAAACAGGCTAGCAAGTAGTTGTTAATTTAAACTAAATTATATAAAGGAATAGCTGCATTTCCAAGAACAAAGCCCAAGCAACAAAAGGCAATGAAGAAAAGACAAACCTACACATATTTCTTCTAAAATGGCTCTCCGATGGGAGGAAACTTCAGATTTACAATAAAATCTAATGTGGGACTTTAAGGTACAGTAAAATGCAGTTCTAAAACGCCTTAGCAAAGTGTTGTGGTTAAAAAGACTGAAAGCTACATAATGGTCAAGTGAGATTAAAGGCTGGCATTTAGCCAAATATGGGTTCAGGATGATATAATTTGTCATGCTCAGCTATTGATTGTTATTACAAAGCTGCTCTGGGATCAAAATCCTGATTGTAATCCATCAAACCAATAACTACCGTGAGTTGAATGGCTGAGCAATTGTGATGAGACAGCTGGCTGCAGGGATGGTGCTAGAAATTAGTAAGTGAAGCTGCTATTAGCATGTAGAAAGCTTTAAAGAAAGGGAAAAGCAGCATGGTAATTGCTAATACCCACAACACAGGAATGATATCAAAAGTTTTATTAAAAACAAACCACATCATGTCATGCTGATTTTTGAAGGAGAAATACTTATGCCTGCTGCTCACAAGCTCACAGTGTAAACAAAAGGTGTGTCTATACATCTCTTCACCTGGTATAAGCAGGAAAAACTTAGTTCTCTTCCTAGTCAGCTACAGTCACAGGCTGTGCTTAGGGAGCATCAGGAGAAAGAATCAGAACAGTGGACAATTCACACCAATTGGAAATAGCTTTCCCAAGCTGGCAAGACAAAATGTTTTTGTCACACAAAACTGATTTTGCTTTGGCCAATGTTAGCACTCTGCCTCTACCTTGCCTACTGGACAGGGTGTGAGAGACCTACAGGGATTGTCCATGCAAAAACCAACTGGGCACTTCTGCCTCCATGAAAGGAGAATTCAAGGACACTCAGCAATTCTGACCAAATATCACTTAGCTTGCTCTTGTAAGTCACATCAGAGAAGCCTTCAATGTGACTGAAATCCAGCAACTTTGGTTTTCCCCACTTTGGTTTGTGGCTCCTATTGCTTTTGTCACTTTGACCCTTCATCTCCCATCTGTGGGCTTCTTGCCTTTAGTGTATTTTTTTCATCTAAATATAGCAGCTCTTCAGTCTTTTTGTCTCTCTGCTACAACCTTGGCTGCCTTTAATGGATCCTGCATGAAATTAGACCTAGTTTGCATTTTAATCAACTTTGGTGACTTATGCTTTTAATTAATCCTTAATATTCCTCCAGTCTCCATGGATGGTGCATTATAGAAACCCGTTTATATGTGTCATTGTGGTTTCAACTTCAGGGGAAAAAATGTCTCACAAATGATATATATACAAGAAATATATGCAATTTATCATAAAGCATTATGATTTTATTCTCTCCAGCTGGAGTAGCAGACAAGTTAATATGTTTTTCCAATTGAAAAAGTTCCATGTGATTTATTATTCCACAAGGAGCAGGGGTCCAACAAGGCCCCTACTTGGATACCACCTCTATGGGATTCTCAACATATTGTAACTTGCTGGATCTGAGTAACCCCTCTCCAAAACCACAGCAGGCCTCTGACTGCCTTGCACGCAAAGATTTAACAGGTTAATTGACCAAATCATGCTCACTTCAATAGCCCCTTTGTGTTCCAAATTTGACCCACAGAAGAGCTCTGAAAGTTTAGAGCACAACATAAGTGGTAAGTATTACTGGGTCACATTTTGAGGTTCAGAATCAGTTGTTACTTAATGTTTATTCAGCTTCCATTAGAGTAGAGCACTGAATCAAAAACCAAGGAAGGACCTCCAATTTCATCCATTATTAATAATTTGATGTTATCAATTCAATTTAATGTTCTCTGACATCTTTTACTCTTGCCTGAGTATCACTCCAAATAAAAGATACTCAATTGTCACTTCTAAAATGTGATTTATTGCTAGTCAACCTGCTCATCTGATAGTTGAATGAACAAGAAGTTTCTATGAGGGTTCTTGAAACAATCTTTCACTTCAATTGTATTTACTGCCAGTTTCTGACTCTATTTAACAAAAATTAGAATAATCACTCCAGAAATGACATCTAGAAAAATGCATATCATAAGAATAGTCATAAACCATCAACTTCCTTTAAAACATCAAGATCTTTTCCCATCATATCAAACATTATTCCCATTTTTTTTATTTGGAATAGAAGAGTTAAAAGATAAGCTGGGCAGTAAAATTCTGAACCAATCATCTAAAACACTTGGTTCCAGGAAAATAATATGAGAAAAATAAGGGGCCCACTGCCATTACTGCCACTAAGATTTCACCTTCTGTTTCCTGCCAGCTCAGCAGTTTGCAACACCAGGACTAAAAGCATATTTGTCAGTCTTGTGGTTTTCAGATATTATTTATTTGGTAAAGTAAAGCAATGCTCATTTCTACATTTTAAAGATTATGAGACACGCCTTCTGTCAGCTGAGGGAGTGACATTCCATCCAGGAAAGAAAATATGAACACCAGTGGCACAGGGGCAAATCTGACCTCAGTGTCTCACTTCTCAGTCACAGCCAGTAATTGATGGTTAAGAAAGAGTGCGACAAGAATGAAAGTGGGCAGTGTGACTGCTCTACTAAAGTCTCCCAGTTTCCAGGACTGTGCAGTTTGGGCACTTTCCTTCTGGCCTGGTGGAAATTATCAGGATGAAGACCTTAATCTTTATGGGTTTGAACAAGGGAAATGACGAACAGGCACACCCAAGTGTGTCATTTTTTATGGGTGACAACTCCTAAAATCCAAATAGTTGCCTGGATCAAGGCCAGGCTCCTCAGCCCCTTGCAGAAATGAAACATTAAAGTCTAAGAGACCATGGGAGATGGAGGATAATTTCTTGATCCTGGCTGATTTTACTCCAAGGCTGCCAGAGTTTGAGAGAGGGCAAACCTAAACTGTGTTATGATCTCAGTACTTACTCCAAGGTATCATCTGGAAAACCACGGGGCCAGACTGGAGATCTTTTTCATTCCACTTCTGCAAACTTCAAAAGAACTTTAACAAGTTATGTGAGCATTATAATATTTCAGCCTAAGGTAAATGAAGCTCAGAAAGAAAACTTACTTGCAGTTCAATCCTAGGAAAGAAAACAACCCAACTTCAGGATTTAATCCCTTTAAAGGCAGCTGGCTTTATTGAGGGAGAATTTTATCCCCAATTCCTGAACATGTTAAATATATAATAATTACTGAATCATTATTTCTTGCATTTTTTTTTCTTGGTCAAGAGACCAAAAGAAGTCTGGGATTCAGAAATTCTTGCAAATGAGAAGATACATGTTTTGAAAACCATCAGTAAAATAAATCAGAAAAATATTGCCGGAAGTGCAAGATAAATTGAGGTGAGAAACACTTTTCTGTATCAACCTAAAATTTGTACTTACAAAATTAAATAAACAAAAAATTATGACTATTACATATAGTCACAGGTAACAGTCAAATGTAGAAAGCTTGGGATTTGCTCATATGCAGGGCAGAAATATTTCATAATAATTTGCAATACATACAAAAAATATACAAATTAAAAAGCCAAATTATGTAAATCAAATACAGAGCTGCTCTCAGCAGCAAGGTACCCAAAGATTTCAATGAAAGCAACTTATATCAGTATAAAGTTCTCTCCATTTCCAAAATTCGTGTTCTGAAAGTCTTTTCACTTGCTTTAACAAAATCCAGCACTTTTGCCATTTCCACAAAAACATTTCCTGTTTGCTATGTAGGAACTGAAGCAAGGAGTCATGTAAGTGCCAGTCAGCTCTCCTATCTGAAACACCGGGGAAATATATTAAAATAACTCAGCACAGTCTAGACGGGCTCAGCACTGTCTGCCTTAAAAACTGTGGTTCAGGAATACCCAAAAGCATGAGTTTGTTTTCAAACAGTAATATCTTTCAGAAATAATTTGTTTACCTTTGATTTTTTTGAGTGTTTGCTGTTTAGTCAAACATTCCCATGATGAATATTTTTTTTACTAGTTTTGAAAAACCAGAAGCAACATTTCACCTGGCCATAGCTGGAACTTGAAAAAAAAAATTTAGTGCAAAAATCATAATAAAATTGTGAGAGTGAACAAAACTGAACTGAATGAGGGAAGGTGTGATATGTCCCAAAGTTATACATTAAAAAACTAAAAAATAAACTAAAAAAAAAGAAAAATGAGAAAACCAAAAGGTTTATAGGCTTGTTATTATTTGCACATTAATAATATTAAGAATCAGCTTTCTGTGAGAACAAAAGTGGGAAAAATATTGCCTTTACTGTAGTATTAAAAATCAAGTTAGTATATGAAATTAGATGGGGTGCAGAAGAGAATGCCAGAACAGACTTAGCCCATCATGGCAGGTGTGTTCAACATTGCTGAGGAAAGTTCCTGAGCATTCTTCAAAACTCCAGCATTTCAAAGCCTGTATAATCAAAAAATCTTTCCTCTTATCAAACTTCTGTTTTCCTTGTTGTGTATTAAATTAATTTCCTATGCCCAGTGGAAGGACAACTTATCACTGTTCTTCTTAGAACAATTTCTATATTTTCATTTTATCTCCATTGTGCTTTTCCCTTTTTTTTGGACTAAGAAGTCCCTTTCCTCACTTTATCTCATTAGCTGTATTTTCTTAGCTTTCACACTATCCCAACCTTCCTAGGCTCAGGTTCTTTGTATATTTCTCACAGAAACTTGTGACCTACTTTACATATACACTCCAAAAAGTACATATATAAACAACAACAATTAAATCAATCAAAACCAACCCCACTACATTTTAACATATTTATATTAACTTGTCAGTCAACAGTGTCATCACTGCCATAAGATTTGTGACCCCTTTACAACGACCTTTCTCTTTTCCTGCAGTACTTTTTTCAATTACATTTGGTGGAAGAACTTCACTGATGTCTATTCTGTAGCACACCTTGCATTTAAGACAATATATAAAAACCCTTGGATAAAATCACTACTAGTTCTGAATTTTAAACATTTTAAAATTACTGGAATGTTACATTTCTTCTAAAGGTGATAATGTTTGGAAACTTTTTAGTGTTTTCTTCTCAGAGAGAAATCTTGGGAGAAGCTCAAAAGTCTGGAGCCACAGATGCCAAGGAAAGGGAAAGAGATCAGAAGACTTCCTTTCCCCAGATCCAACAAGTATTTGTAGTATCTTTGCAGGTGAAGGGGGCAAATTGTATGACTAATTTCACTCCATGTGAGAACAGAACATAGTACATTTTTTTAACCTAAAAATGTGAAAATAAAGGCAGAAAAGCTGTAGAGGGAGATTATAAACTGACCTGAGAAGATGGAATCAGCCACGAGGAACTTCTTAAGCTGGGCAAGGAGACTGCAGAAGAGTAAGAGCTGCAAGTGGGTCAGTGCAAGGTTGGGGTTGTTCTTGCAGGCAAATAAGGGTTACAAAGGCTCCCTAGCACTGTGAATTAGGGAGTGAAATTGGCATCCAGCTGCTCCAAACCAGTAACCTGAAAGAATTGTTGTGCAAAGATGAGGATGGATGTAGGATGTCAATTTCAATAAAGGCATTGAGAAACTGAAGGAATTAAGTGGGTTCCAGTCATAGGGAAATATGATAGTGAAGGCAAAAGTAAATTGCTCACAATTGCTCCAAGTAAAATACAGAGTATATGCAAATATGCAGTGACACAAAGTCTAGAGCTAGGCATTATACCCAGCAATTTGATTAAAAACTAGACACACCTTGTCTGGTAGTAAACGGTAATGGGGATGCAGCCTTGCCCCAGAATCTTACAATAATGATTTTGACTGGAATGAAGAGAGAATGTTCTATGTGCCTACAAAGGCCAGGATCTGCCAAGACAGGGGCAGATGTCTATCATAACAGAGATGATTTGGAAGTGTTGGGTAGAAAAGCAATCATAAAAGAGAGAAATTTGAAAGACATTTGGTGACTGAACAAAGAGGGCTAATAAAAAGAGGGCTTTTTCTACTGGTCTTAAATGAATAGTTTTGAAGAACCTGTGAAGACCTACCAGGAGTACCAAGAAGAATGCCAGGCTAAGCAAAACAGATTTTGCTCGTAAAATAAGCAAATATTGGTCTCAAAGTGCTAGTGAACAACATGACAGAGATCATAACATAGCTGAATAGGCCAAGGAGTCTCAGCAGCAATAAAATGTGGCAACCACCTGAGGAAAGCTGAGTATTCAATGTCTGTACAGAGGGAAAATGATTTCAAAGAAAATGGAAAATCTGAATTTTAAACTAGGATATACAAAGGTAAACAAAACAAAACAAAACAAAACAAAAAGTAGTGTGATTTGGGGTTGTGGTGTATCTGACAGGGATGGAGTTAACTTTCTCCACAGCAGCCCATATGGTGCCGTGTTTTGGCTCTGTGGCTACAGCAGTGCTGACAACACACCCGTGTTTTGGCTGTTGCTGAGCTGCACTTGCACAGTGTCAAGGCCACCTCTGCTTCCCACTATACCCCCACAGCTGGGCTGAGGGTGGGCAAGAGGCTGGCACTGGACACAGCTGGGACTCAGAGTGACCCAAGGGACATTTCACGTGATGTATCCTCAAGCTCACAAATAAAAACTGGAAGAAGAAAAAGATGAGAGGGTGTTTTGCCTTCCAAAGTGGATGTTTAGAGACTGGCTGGGCACTGCTCTGCCTGCAGGAAGTGGTGCCATCTCCTTTATCTCACTTGTTTCCCTCTACCTCATTCTTTTCTTCACCTATTAAATTGGTTTTTAGCTCCACTGTAGAGTTCTCCCAATACCGTTTTTCCTATTTTCTCCCCACTGTGAGGAGCTGCTGCAGGGAATGTCAGCAGCTGCTGGCTGGGGTCAGGCGCTGTTTAGAAGAATTTTATTTTATTTTATTTAGTACCATGCTTTCACAGAGCTTACTTTGCATCAAAGGGGGGAAAAAAAAAATCCAACTTCAGTGTTTGCATTTACTGCAACTACCCAGAGCTGCAACCACTACTACAGGCAGAACAGCATCTGCCTGGAATTTCTTTACCCAGTTCAAGAATCCTTCAGTGTCCAATACTACATGGTTCTGGAGCACTTTACCTATATATGTGCCTATTATAAAACCCTAAGACATAAATGTAGCCACTAATGTCAATCCCTTACATTTGGCACCCTGGGCCCGCCTCCAGCTCCTTGCTGAATGCAGCAAGTGGAGGCTGGTGTTCAGTTCTTAAATGGGCACTTAAAGAGCCCATTTCACACTCAGGTTGCACATCACACACTCCTGGAGAACAAACCAAGCTCTCCCATTTCTACTCTGGTTAACTGAGCAGTCGGTTTCACTGGAGACCTGATAAATGGGGGATTTCTTCTCATATCCTCCAGTTATACTTTTCAGGAATAAATAACCTAATCTTAAAAGGCATATATAACAGTTGATTTTCCCATCTTCATTTTAATGATATTTAAATCCTCCTAGTCTCTGGGACTTAAACTGATGGAACTCATTACCAAAGGACACTATATGTTAAACAGATGTGTATTTATTTTAACTGGTTTAAAATACCTGTATTTCAGTCTCATCAAATAACTACAGTTCTGTTAACTTAAAGAATAGGCAAATTCTAAAAATATAAGATTTAAAAATTCAATGTCATGCAGAATTTCTTGGCACATGAAAAAATCCTGAGTATTACACTAGACTCAGTCCAGTGAAACAGAAAAGTTTTTCCATTTACAACCCTGTACTCTCATATGGATCTCAATTTCATTTCCAAGAAAGTGAAACTGCAGAGCTGACAGACTGTATGTGTCTGGGTCTTATCCTGATTTACCCTTTTTATGCCTTTCATTATTTCTGCAAAATAGCAAAGGCAAATATTCAAGTGAAATCTAATCCATCTATTCCCCATACACCAGTTCTAATGCAACAGAAGTTCTAATTGAATTAGTAACTGACTTCTAAGCAGCCTTATAGGCCCAAGTTAAAAATAATTCCCACCAGTGCTAAATAAGATGAAGCTTCTGGTTTGATACTGATTTATTTTCCAGGAAAAGAAAGTATACTTGGTTTGTGATTTCTGACACAGAGTAGACACTATATCATCAGTTTTAGATACAATGGTGGAACTTGGACTACTTCCCTTTCCCCTTTCAAAGGGTTCCCCTCTCACCTGGCTTGTCTGGTGAGTTTATAGAGGTTCTCTCTTTCTGTCATGTTGAATTACCACCCAAACCACAGAAGCATTTGTCTAAAACAAAGATCTCATAAAAGTTAGCTTCTCTAGGAGAACTGTTTTGTGCTTATGTCACCTTTCCTTGCAGAGCTTGATATAAATATTAGACAGAGACAATTATTGTTGATATGTTTATCAGGATTCAAGAACACAATGAAGAATGGGACCTGGGAATCCTCAATCTCTGTCAAAATTATGCATTTTTAGAGAAACAGTTTGTCCTTTCACTTGAAAATACAGGTAACATAGAGAACCAGGACATACATATTTAATAGTGAGATTGTCTAAAAAAGAAAAGTTTTTTTCATATGTGAAAATGATAACAGATTTGATTAGGAGAAGATGCTGGAGAGAACAGGTTCTTGGCTGCTGGCTGGGTCAATGTACATGTGCTTATTTTTCTTCCATACCAAATGAAAAGGTCACAGGCAAGAGATTTAACCACATCTTCTCCCAGAGACCCTCCATTAATCATGATTACCAATTCATGAGTTCATGATAAGTCCCTTTTTGTTCAATCTGATTTTTCTCCTCCTTGTTTAGAAGTTGAATTAAAGCATAATTACTTGCATTATGCCACTTGTGACAGTATGAGCTGATTAGCTTGTAAAGCACTGATTAGTTTGGGGCTACCTTAGGAGAAAACTATGAATTATAATGAAATCCACAGATAAGCCTGGAGAGGTACTTATGATATGAACCAAATGAATTTTATATATAATTCAAAATGAGAATATTTTATAATTGCAACCTATTATAACTGGATGAAACTACACTATATGACAGATTATGCTAATCTCATACCCAAACAAGTAGCATCTTTTCACAACTAATAGATCTTTCTGTTTTCTGGTGCAGCAGCTTTGTGTCCCAAAGCGTCCCTCCCTCTCCAGCACACTCCAGCTCCCAGCAATGGATTCACTCCATGCCTGGCTGATGGGAGAACTCCCACTGGTTCCACCATAAACATTTTGGTGGAACCAGTGGGTTACTTTGTGGCATGTCAACACCGATCAAACTCAAGCTAGAACATTTTGCATTTCTTAGCCGACTGCTCAGCTCATTGAACCACTGGAGCTCTCAGGCCAGGCACAATGGGTAGGCTCACCATAGCTCAGTGGGGTATCTTCTGCATGTCCTACTGGGTAATGAGATTTTGGAACAGAAAACAGACGCATAGCTTTTAGTGCCTTTTCAGCACATATGAGTAGGAGAAATCAATTCTCAGCACATTTCAGAACTGCCCAAATATGAATACCATAATCTATTGCTAAGAGTCCATTCTAGAAAACAATAATCTCTTTATTCCAGATAAGATGAAGTTAATTTTACAGGATGTGATCCAACAGGTTTTTCAGGAGTCTATTCCCCTTAATAAATTTAATGAATCGATTTACATGCTTTTGCTGTTAGCATTGGGGTAAGATACTGCAGTATCTTCTGAGAGGGAGTATCAGCTTTTGCAAAAGAATGCAGATGCAGTGATGGTTTTGGAATGTGGTAGATTTACAGCAGCTGAATAACTGACTGTCCTCCAGCAAAAGTGTTGCAAAGGTCACAGATGCACACATCCAGAAGAGCATCCAACAGTGCTCACACTTTATTTCAAGCTGGATTTCTCAGAGTTGCTAAATTCAGGGTAATCCACATCGTATCACACAGCACAGACCGTTGTGAATCTACTGACTGCACGCACATAGAGTGTAACCTGGGTTACATTACTACTAAATCAGTCTTTTCATTTGGGCCTATGATTTGATTACAAACTGCAGTTGAAAACGTGTCAAGAGGTGGTTGGTTTACATTTACAGAAATCAGATATGTTTTAACAGCTTTTTCCAACTATAGCTTATAATGTGGAATAAGAATGGTACACTTCTGAAGTGTTTTTCATCCACTATTTATTATTTTTCACTAAAAGCATTTCTGGAAATTTCTTTCAATTTGACAGCCCGTCAATTATCTTTAAAATTGCTTTACTTTCTAAGCATGTGTATGGCATTCAATGATTTCAAATGTTTATGTAGCATTGTATATTCAGAAATCAATGTATAATCTGAAGTTCTTCCCCCTTTCTAAAATGATGATGTCAGTTTTCAATTTTGCTGGAAAAATTTACTACTCCATTAGAAAGTCAGCAAGAAAATGAACATGTTGATAATCAGAAAATGAACACGTTGATAATCTATAAATTTCATTTAGATATTTTGGGCCTGATGCAAATCACACAAGTGAATTTGGTGGACTTTGGCTGACACCATAAGCCTGGTTTGGTTTTCTACTTTGGGCTATTCTCCATTTCACAAAGAATCTTTTGCATTTTTTTAATGTCATTAAGCACATAACATAGAGGAACTAAAGGATTAATTTTTCAGTATGATATTGCATACAGTTGTGAAGGAGATTTTATAGAATAATAAAATCACATGATAACTAGTTAGGTGTAATAAGTCAGTCTCCTTCTGTCAGCACAATTACTCCTGTTTCAAATCAGAAATTCTTTCTGTATTCTTATGAGCCCAAATGGATTCCTGCTAGATGCCTGTCTTTTTTAGTTCCCTAAATGGACACATATTTTTCTTGTTACACTCTCTGTCATAATACTCACAGCAGAGTAAGGAAAGTGCTTTGCTTGTGTGTTATTTTTTTTACAAAGTATTTTGTCCTCTTAGAAATCCCTTAAAAAACAAAAACAAAACAAAACAAAACAAAAAAAAAAAAAAC
>VWYO01013335.1:22214-55001 GCA_013400275.1 Rhadina sibilatrix
AAAAAAAAAAAAAAAAAAGTCTACCAAGAACAGCAACCAGAGGAGAAAAGCCTTGGGCTCAGAAAAAGAATGGTTCAGGCTAGTGGGCCTAATTTGTCAGTGAATTTTCTTAGGGCCAGAGAGATAACCAAGAGCTCTGAAGGATCCTCAACCTGTATTATTTAGTCACAAGGAATTCCATGTGGTGCACAACTTGGAGTAAACACACCAGAGGAAAGCACAGCGCATAAATCAGAAGGACAAAGCAATCAAGAATCTTATGGAGTCCAACATCACAGATCATCAGCAGTAGCTATGGTAGAAACTATTTCTGAAATTCAGTACTTTGTGCCTTGGCGTGTAGAAGAGCCCTTTGTCCTTCAGTGAGTTTTAAGGGTTATCTGAAGGACACGTTCTTCTCTGCTATTTTTAAGAATCCAATGCTGGTTACACATCCTGTTCTCAGGTCTTCAGAAGAAACAAAGATAGTCTTAGTTCAGTAAGTTTACAGCTACCCTGCAAAGACAGTGCACATCACCAAGCAATCTTCTTTCATAATTCCCAGCCCAACAACAGACTCCTCTGTGTTTATCATTAAATTACATTGTCAGTCAAAGCAAGAATCCTTAAGCCTTATCAGTTACTCCAACTGACTTTTAACTGATCATCCTCTATCCTTGTGCATCATTTCACCATCAACAGCACAACCCTTCAATCCAGAGGAAGAGGAGTACTCAGAGGATATAAATGTGTTAAATTCCCTTCAGCATATTTCATTAACGAGCTCATTTGCTTGTCTGCCACGTAATCCTTGGTCCGGGAAACAAGCACAAATGCAGCCCCATAGCTTCAAAGCACACATTAAGCCATCTAAGTAAACACAGATACAATAAGATAAACATTTAACAGGAAATGCACATTATTGCCAGGGCACATGGTCCTAGTGAAGATAATTTTTTGCATACTTCTATGGTCACTGATATGCTGCATATATACTTGCAACAACGCCCATGTACTTAGCACAGCTCAACACACATCTATAACTCTTGGGAAAACAGAAATAGAAAATTAATTATTGACCTGTACTACGTCTCCTATTTGCTCCTGTAACCTTCCTTCCTTTTCTTTAACATAAAATAATATACTTTTATTAGCAAACCAAGAAGAGTTCACATGACAGTACTCTGATGTAAGCAGCAAGGTCTGCATGTGCAGACCACTTGTGAATTACCACAAGAGCAATCAGACATTTCAGAACCTTTCACAAGAACCGCATGGATCCTGGGGTTGCATGGTTTATGTCCCCTGAGCATTACATAATGCATGGAATAAACCGTGTTTATAACCACAGTTGGGGTACAGGTCAGCTCTGATAAATCAACACCAAATTTTGCTGAATGTATCCAAACACCACGGTGAGCTATCTTCCTCCCTGTTACTTGCCACATTTAGCCCATGTTACTCCTTTACAATATTTTGTGGCTTATTCTCCTGCACATCTCTGCTCAGTGTTTTATTCATAACCCAATGCTTTTCTGCACAGTCCCTCTCACGTTCTGTAACTTAAACCAAAAGCTGTAGCAATCACTCTAGCAAATTTTCAGAGGGAAAAAAAACTTCTGCCAGGTCCCTGGAACCACAGTAGCCAAATTACTTGACAGTCCTGGAGTGAGAGCAGGACAGCTGGAAATGTCATGTCCTCCTCAGCCTTTGGAACAAGGGTGTCATAACCGGGCTTCAGAAATCATTTACTGGTGTGATTTGCTCTAATTTGAAAGCCATGCCTCGTTTGGCAGGAAGATACAAAGCCCATTCAGTAAGGTATTGAGGTTATCTTGAGGGCTATAGAGTTCTTAGCAAGAAGACTGTGACCTATTTTCTTCAGAAATCACCAGCCAAGCAGGATTTTACAAAGCCATTCCCACTCTGTTCGGAAACACCGGTGCTAGATCTGCTTCAGTTACACTGTACCGGGGGATCTCACATCAGTATCACTGTCTTTCCAAATGTTTACAACAGGGTTTCAGTTTTATCAGTTAGTTATGTCCTGACTGGGCAGGAACTTCAAACAAGTTACCCATTTATTTGCTGTACAGTACTTACAATACTTTGTAAAAAAGTTGAAACAAGAATCTCAGCTTTTTTTCCTTCTTTTCCCTTGTACACTCAGCTTTTGAAGTTGTGTCCTGGTCTGTTTTCACTTATTTTTAAAAAAGCATTGTACACAGTACAATATCATACCAGTTATGGTTTATATATGTGAACATATGTGGCTACATTCTTTCTCTTTAAGTAAACAGTGAGCAGCAGAGTAGTCTGTAACCTTTTGGAAAAAAAGTCACCATTGGAAAAAATTACTTCGTAGATGGCTTCATGCAATTGTGGCTACAATTCATTATGCCAAAGATGGGAAATAAAGAAAAAGAGCACAGCAGTCCATCAGACCCTGCTGAGACAAACACATGAAAATCATTACACATACACATACACTCCTAAAATAACCTCAGAGCCTAGCTTCTGGGTGGGGAGGTGGTAAATTCAAATTAAGGCTGAATCCCTGGACAAAGTCCATCTCTGATGTAACTCACTGGGGGCCCCTGAAACCATCAGAGCCAACTAAGCAGAGCAGTCTGACAGCACAGATGGAAGATGCTGTTCTGCAGGCAGGTGCAGACAGTGCTAAGCAATGTCACCCCTGCCTATGGCTGAAACGACGCCAGCACTGAAATGAAGACAGGATTTTGAGTACCTGTACCTTGAAAAATTTTTCACTGTGTTCCATCTCTGCAACATATTAGAACTCTGAATAAGCAATAGCTGCAGACAGTAGCTTGCAGCCTCACATCTAAATTCCCTTTTTGCAGAAGGCGAATGCTTTTCTCAGTTAAGTCTTTAACAGACTTTCTGCTGTCTTGCCTGGAGTTACAATTTCACCCATCAGGATGAAAGAAGGTATTAACTAAATGTTAATTCCACCATTTTGTCTCAATGCCCACCAAAGCAAAAGAGCATTGTAATGTGTCTTTTTTGTTGTTTTGTTATGAAGAGGCTTCAGAAAGATTCCATACCTTCTAGCATAACCCTTGTTCTCTGTATACTCCACAGCAATATCAAACACGTGGGAGCACTTGTAATGGCAAAGTTATTTGGGCATACGTACAGTAACACCTCTGAACCTAGCAGATCCTTGGAACACCTTGTATCCAGGAGAGAACTAAGATGTCAAAAAAAGTGTGATGGACACATTAAGCCTGAGGAGAGTTTAACTAGCACAGGAAGGCTCAACAGAGTTATATGAATCTTGGATGCTGGCAAAGGATTTGCTGTTGTAGAACTTTCCAGATCACTGAAATGTACACTTTATTCAGACAACATCTGTAAGTAAACCAAACTGTTGCTGCCAAATAGGAACAGGTAAGGACTGGACAATATGACACAGCTGAAACACTGCAGAGTCGCTGCCATCACAACTGCCAATAATGGCAGCCCCACCCAGATTTCTATTTTTTATTGTCAGGTGCAGCACTTTAAAGGGTGAAAAGCAAGCAGAAAAAAAAGTGAGAAGAAAATATAAGAGAGACCTAAAGTGATTTGCCCGCAGTTTGGCATCAAATGATAGCTATGGGAATAGAACTTAGGTAGGTGTCTGGCCTCTCAGAATTCTGTCCTCCCCAGCCCACCTTTGAGTTCTCTTGAAGTAGGCTGTTAAAATTTTTTACTCTCTTCCATATATTTCTAAAATGGAATGAAACCAGAGAGTCAACACATAAGGTTCCCAAGACATCATTACGGAAGTGAAGGACACTAAGTCCTGGCCAATGCTCTAGCTGCTTATACAAGGAAGCTGGAAATAAATTGAAAATAATTTTTCAACTTTTCTTCCAAACTGCAGAGAAGTAAACTTATGTCCCATCCCATTCCATCTCTACCCTCGTCAATATATAAAATATACGCCTTTCTGGTGAAGAAGCCAACTGTAAAATCCACCCTTCAGCTTGCATTACTCATTTTCCTGCACAGAAAAATTAGGAGATTTAAATTAAGCTGCCAGTAATAAAAAAAGCTGTTGGAAATGTTACCAGGAAGTGTAAGTCAGACAGGCAATGCCACATCCAAAGGTTCTCATATTTTATTGGTGATAAAAGTAACACCCCCAACCCCACCGTGGAAAATCAGATGGTTGGAGACACTCTCATCCAAGGCAAAGGCTTTGACTGGGAAAAAGGCTGCTAACATTGATTTTTGCAGTGGCTGTTGTACCAAGAACAGTGTTAGCCAGGAGTGAAAGGACTACCTTGGAAGCAAAACTATACACCTCTTCCTTTTCCCTTCATGCCCCCCTTGCACGTGTGGAGGGTCCCAGGAGACACCCACAGCTGTGGCAATTCCTCTGCAGAGGCCAATTCCCGGGATTGCTCCAAAGCACTGAGCTGCTGCAGTAAGTTGTGGCATGCTAAGTTGTGGCAAGTCCTTGCTCTTCTCTTCCAGGGAAGGGAAATGGTCTTGCCATTGCCTTGCCAGGGCCCAGACTTCTTGTCTGACAGCTTCTTAGTGTTTGGAGGGATGTTAATTTTATCAGCAGGCTCTGCAGAGAAGCTAGGTGGATGATAATGGCCAACAAAAGACCAGTCAGCGTAGGTTGGTTATTCTGCCTGTCTGCTGAGTAGTTTAATAATGTTTCACTCCGTAAACAAGCAAGATCTACAGCAACAACAAACATACAGAGAAATTTCCTTATCCTATACAATCTCATCCTAATGCCTCAATGATGCTATTTTAAAGAGTGGGTACACAAATTCTCTGCACCTCACATAAGAAAATTTGAAAGACTAACACATAAAAAGAGATTAAAATGAAACTTATAAACATTCCATAAAACAAGTAAATAAATAGAAACTTGACATCTGCTAACTATTGTCACTCACAGTTGCTAATTTTGAATTTGGCAGAAATTCCACTTCCAGCAGTATTTTTCTGTATTTTTACAGTCTTACTCAACTCTGAAGCCAAAGAACTCATTTCAGTCAGAAATGCTGCACAGTGTGGGGCCTGCTGCCTCTATTTGCAGTGTTTGTACCTGTTTTCTACTGAAAGTTTGCTGTCTCAAAGCAGTTCTGGGTCTGGGGCTGCAGCAAGTAAACTTTATCCAGAGGGCTAAAAAACCCATCTGAGCTCTTTCACTGAGCAGCCAGTGTCAGCTGCAGTTGTTCACCCAGGCTTGGCTGCCTGTTCTTGCAGACTATCACTGCAGCAAGACAAACAGCCATGGCTACTGCTTCTTGCCAGCACTCAAAGAACAAATGACTGAAACTTTCATATATTACTCAAGTCCAACTGAGTTTTTGCTGGATGACTTTCATGATCTGTCAGTTTCTTCACTACCAACACTTCATAAGGTGAAATTCACTCTGCGTTTCTAGTTATTTACTTGGCTGTTAAAAATCAGGCACTTTTTGCATGTGCAAGTAGCTGATACTCTTTCCAAAAATCACTAATCTCCCAGACTAGGCAGATATCTGATATCCCCATTCATAGAGATTTTCTATGAACAGTGAATAAGGGGCGAGACATTTGACTCTGCATCTTTTCAACTGTGATTAGAATTGCTTTTGGCAGAATCCCTTATAAGTAATGTGAATGTGTCAGATATTAAAACCTAAAATAAAAATCAGTGGAACCTTCCAATAAATTACAAGCACATTAAATGCAGTGCTGGCAACTCTAAAGGTCAGAAACACTGTTTTCTGTTGAATGCTTTTAACTTCCAGGCACAGAAATCCTTTCTGACCCATGCGGCTCAACACCTTAAAACAGAGCAGAAAAAAATATCACAAATGTAAATTAAATAACAAATCATTTAATTGGCATTTGCCAGAAGGCAACCCTCCTGCTAAAGACAAGTTTCACCCTTTGGACAGGAGCATGTTAGCAATCACTAAAATCCCAAGACAGGAACACAAACAACTCTCCACTTTGCGAGTCATCAGACAATACTTTCAAAACTATCAACAGTCAGAATTTTGAGTAGATAAAGATTCATGTAAGTACTCGTGGGATTTTCCAAAAACACAAACAAACTCAATTCCCATGGAAGTTAACTGGCAGTGAGCACTAAATGAGATTTTCTAATGCAATGAGGGATTTACCCACCATTTCTAAGTGCTTGGATATCTTTCAAACCTAAATAAAGTCCCTTGTGAAACAGTTTTCCAGAAGTGACTCTGGGTTAGTTGTAAACTCTAGTTCAGTTACAGTGCATGTGCAAACTGAAGTTAGCCCCCACAGGACAGGAACTGATGAAAACTCTTCACAGTGGGATTTGTGCCTGTTGGGGTGATGATGTAGCCCCTGGATCAGAACCTCAGCTGATGTAAATCAGCACCCAGCAGACCTTTCCAAGGTGTGTCTTTATATGGTTAAATCTGAATGCTCAGAACCTAAAAGGCACAAAATTTGGAATCAAAATACTAATATTTTTATGTAATGTCAGGCTTGAGGGATCCATGTTCCTATTAGTAGCCACTGAAGGAGAAACTGGAAACTAATGTTCCTTTCAGTGCCCACCTAACAGCAACTTCTGCTGCAAATTCATCTTCCAGCTTGACATTGCCTAAGTACTTGGTTTTGAATTGATTTGTAAGCTTGTATGTATTGTTCACACACTAAAAAACAGCACAAGCTTACATATTCCTGCACATAAAGAACATGTGTATATATTTCTTTAAAAAACTATAAGGTGAAAATGGCAAGCCTTTATTTTGTGACTGATTTATCAGTTCCTGGCTTATGCATATTGCTATGCATTACTTAGCAGAAAACATCTTAGAAGGGGTGAGTTGCTCATATATAGCTTAAATGCAAGTATTGCCTGGTAAAGAAGATGCCAGCCACTGGTCATCTAGACAATATCTTTGTAGAAGTGTAGAGGAATTTCTCCTATAGATATATTTCTTCCTCTCCACCCTGAACTGAACTCCCTTAAATCCTCATTTTAGAGCTACTATATGCAACATATATCAAATATTCCAGGTGCCTGAATTAAATATAGAATTTAAAGCTCATCCTGAAACTTTCTCACATGAAGAAACACCAGGGAGGCATCCACAATGCCCAGCCCTGTTTCATGCTGCAGACACTTAATGCTCCTCTGAGGGACATGAACACAAGGCCAGTGTACTCTCTAATCACCCAGTGAAGCCTTTTCCCTGGTTTTACCAAGGCCCAGTTCCTGTTCACATGGATGGAAATGCTTTATAACTACTAATAGGACTGAGCTCTGTATTGCAATAGCACCTCTGAGGACACACTGTACCAGGTGCTACACACAGAATGAGTAGGAAGGATCATATGTATTCTTCCAGGCAGAGCTTTGGTTACAGAACAACCAAACCAACAAATTGAGGTAAATGACCAGCCTTTTGAACAGATGTACTTGAGGCACAAAAAGATCAAGTAAAAGGAGACCAAATTTACACAGGAAGGGTCATCAAGTCCAGAATTGGCTATTCCTTGCCAAGAATACTCACATCACCACTGCATAAGCTGAACAATTACTTTTACTGCTTGACTGCATAGAAAATTCTCTACATTCACCTCAGGTGACGTCCCAAAAGGTGCTGCTCTGTTTGCTCAGACAGCAGTCTTTCACTAATTAAAATTAACATTTCAGTACTAGTCTAGAAGTTAATTATAGAAATAAGTAAATAAACTAGATTACAACCATGTTATCATCTTTGAAAAATATTTTACAAAAAGAATTAATTACCAAACACAATAATTGAACATAAAAATCCTCTCTCCAGTGCAAATGTACACCAATGACTCCAAATCCTCTTTAGTTATTAGGCAACAGAGGCCTCCTTCTTTAATCACAGACATCCCAGATCCCAGTCTTTAATGGAGCCACAGGGAAGTTAGATGTGCTGGACAAGCTGAAATGACCATGTTAGTCTGAATCTGTGATGTTTCCAGCCAAGCTTTTATTCTTAAGATCACAAAATATCTAAAACTTTTTTTTTTCTTCCCAAGCATGCTGCTATTACAAGGGTTTGAGTCAGCAGGAACATATGCGTGTTTTTCAGAGAGTAATTTTTCCAGTGACTTAATGTCTGAATGAATTTATCATGAGACATGGAAGTGTCATTAACATTCGCCCCAAGCAAAAGAGTAGCTTTGAGTGTGTCCACACACATTTGTGTCATTCCAGCCACGGTTCACTACCTTGAATACTCATTCCACCAGACTGTTTGGTCCTGGTAAACACAGAACAAGTTTTCCTGGCTCCTGTACTCATTAAACCAAAGGATCATTTTGCTGACAAGTGTGCAGCTGGTGTATTTCAGAACCCCAGAAAGCAATCATAGGCTATCTCTGAAAAAGTCTCTTTCATGCAAGATCACAAACCTGGTTGGCACAGTAAGGAACAGAACTTTGGACTATGTAGAGCCTTTCAATAAAAAAGAAAAATATTTTGAAGATGGAAAGAGTGAATCTACAAGAACTTCCCAAAGATGAAAGGAGGCTATGCAGAAGGTGATTTGAAATGAAACTCTCCTTCCTACAAATACCAAATACCTAACAAGGCACTGCTGCATTTTCCAAACAAAAAATGCACATGACTGAGACATACTTGTGAAGCCAAGTTTGTCAACTTTTCCCACAGGCCAGGATAATTTTGTTCCCATCCAACTGCAGCCAGAGATCTGTTCTGCATCAAGTGCAGATCCTCCCAGTACCTTCCCAGAGCTTTCCCCCCAAATGTCAATAGCATGCAAATGAATTCCATATGCAAATGAGAAGCTCAGTGAATATGACAAAACTGTCCTGTTATTCCAGTTCTGTGACTCGAGAAAAACAAGGCAGCTACACTACCTATGTGTTACCCTTTATCCAAAACCTCTGTTAAGCACATAGTGGCCAGATTCAGAATAATACACACAATTTGATTGTGTTCTAGTCCAGGAGCTCACTTAGTGCAAAGCTAGGATTTTTTACGCTGTTTGGTGGAAGGTAAAGGTAGCAAAATCCAGTTTCTAAAAGCAATAAAATGTTGTATGTGTACTGATGATCCAGTGTCTTCGGCCTGTGTAAAAGCCTGAATAGGCTTTGCATGAGTTTATATCATGGTATTGGAATACAGAATTCTCCTCTCTCCTACTTGCTAAGCAGTCAAGTACTGATGGTTCCCTTAATCTCCACAGCCTTCCCCTACAGACCCACAGTCACAGGCTGGGAAAGCTCTACTTTGTTGCCCTCACACCTTTCTGTATCAGAGATGTACACCATGGAAGTTCTGTCACAGTCCATATACAAAGCAATTCATGACAAAGCTTTAAATACTTTGTGATGTATCACATGATGAACTAACACTTTATTGTTTAGTTGTACCAAAATTTATGGCATATTAGAAGCAAGAGGAACAATCTCAGATCCCTCTCTTGCTCTGCAGTTTTAACTTTCATTGGATAAGTGTCAGAAAAGAGGCCATGGACGTATCAAGAGAGGGCAGACCATAAAGAAACCACTGTCAACACCAAATTATGAACATTTTGAGAAACTGAACCACTTGGTGTAAGAGTGTTAAAAACTACTGGTAATTTATAGCTAGATTCTATTCCAGAAACTGTACAGCTCCTCCTTTACAGTAAGTACACAATGTACTTTAACGTAGTGGGTTTATAGCTTTTTGTAGTTTAATTACATAGATTCTCAGAACTCATTTCACAGACTTGTACCACCATACACACTGCAAAAAATCAGATACCTTGCATAAGCTCATGCAACAGAAAATTTTCTCCTGTCATCAAGTCCTTGCAGGAAATTTATTGAGTGACCTGTAAAATACACCCTATATACTAACAGTGCCCTACTGATTTCAGATACATCAAACATACTGACAATTCTCACAGTAAGAACATTATTAACACTTAAAATTTAATCACTCTGATCATTATAAAAACCCTTCAATGCTAGTGTTACCAGTACCAGCGCTTCTTTTAACTAATCTATCAAGTCCCCGCAATGAGCTGTTACACCATTCATTCCAAATAACAATTTACAAGGGCAGCATTTTGCTTTCCATCTGAATCCTCAACAATTATTAAAACTTTAATAGTTCTTAGATGTTAATGTCACCTGTTTAAAACAAACATCATCTGCTAGGTAACAGAGACAACGGACTTAATTGTGTTGCTGCAGAACTGAGGAACAAATTTTACTAAATTAAGGAATCTCAAGCAGCTGCAACGATTATAAGGTTCAAGAGCAATTCCCATCCTTTAAGAATGCAAAAGTTGTGCCAAAGTCTCACAGATCACTGGACTTCTGCCCATCCTTCACAGAAAAATTAGTAAAAATCCCACTGCACATGCTAAAGTTATACTAGAAAGTAGGAACACAGAGATTTACACAGTGGATTTATGCAGAGACAAATGTTCATGCAAAAAGCATCAATCTGATTGAATTTTCACATTAGTAAGAAAGATGTCATGGTTCCAGGATGTATCTATGTAATACTATTCCAGGAAGAGCAACATTAAGGCTTTATGTGATTCAGTTTGAAGAAATCCTCAGACATCATGGCCTAGGAGTTCCAGGAAAACGTAGGCATTGATTTCAGAATAACTCAGCTTATGGATCAAAACGCTCTTGCTTCCTTCACGCCTTTTTTTTTTTTTTTTTTTTTTTTTTTTTGGTAAAGGTTAAAGGTTAATTTCTACTCAAGTATAAATCTGCTGCAGCCACAGTATCTAGGTGGAGTCCTCTATCAGAGGCTGTTTTAAAAGAGAAGATTTGAGAAGGCTGTCCCTCCCCTCTCAGCTTCTGTCATATAGGGCACCTATTCCTAGGACTTCTGGTGTTACAGTGACAATACAGAGCTCTGGTGTGCCTGCATCCACACCAACCAATGCAGTGATACTGGGAAAGCCACCTGCCACACAGAGCCCTGGGGGAGTGGCCCTGCCACAGCTACACAGCTATCCAGTTCTGCTTCTCCTGACAGAGGGTGTTTGTGTGTATCCACAATCAACAGCCCCCTGTCTCATCAGGAGCCAAGGACTCTCTTCTTCAAAATAACAGCTCAGCTGGTAATAAAAGCTGTTTAATCATCAAGTTCAAGAGTAAGGCATCAATCCTAATGGTCTCAGAGACAAGTCTGAAGCACTCTGACTGCCAGGCTATATTAAAGCACTCAGCTCCATATGGCACAGTCCAGGAGCAAAGCCTCTCCCTCAGGAAGATTTGGAGCCTGCTGTGGACAGAGCGCTGACGCTGCACATCAGTGAGGAAAACACACTGCAGAGCAGGACTGAAAGCTCTGTGTGACCTTGGAAAAGCCTCCTGGCCCTGGGGAGATGCACAGCAGGAGCACATCTCCCACAGAGACCACAGCAGGATATATTTGGAACTATAAATGCAACCTAATGTGAAGACATTATAATACATTTTTTATTTACAGTTGTTAGGAACTTGCTCATATCTCTGAAATCTCTTGGGTCTGTTTTTCCACCAGCCTTGCAAAATGGCCAGGAGCACGCTCACCAGTTACTAGAAAGACAATAGGAGCAAGCCAGATTAAAAGAGGCTCTTGATACAGACTGCTGGTTAATCATTTGCCTGTTAAATTAAACATGTAAACAAAGCTTCATAGCAGAGATACTTGTAAGGGAGTATTTATTAGCTCTTTCATATTTTGCTTCTTAGAAGTTCTTTTATTCTTCAGCATTGTATCTTGATGCTAATTTTATTACATTCGGCTTCAGCAATATAATCTTGTAGTATAAAGCTTCACCAGTGGTTATGCAAGAAAAGGAAATTAAAAGAGAGCTCAGAGGCAGATATTTGTCTGTTTCAAGGTTTGTCAAAAACATATGTGTCCTGACAGATGCTGTGAGTTGAGTGTAATTACACAGAGCTGAGATAATCACTGGGTAAGCCTGTGTAAAGTAATCTGGTGAGCCCACCTGCACGGGGTCCTATTTCTATTACCACCCTAAGGTGCAGAACTGATGATGGACTTTGGCACCCTGTGGTTATGCACTTTGATGTCTCTTTATAAGTCCAGTGCCTGGCTTTCAGTGGCAACTTTCCTTTTTCTGTCACTTAATAAGACCCAAACTCGGTAACTTTAGAAATACTGCAGTTAAGAAGATATAAATGTTTTGACGTAATGGTCATGACTACAGATGAATTTTTTTTTTTTTTTTTTTTTTTTTTTTTCAGCAGCTGAACTGCAAATGTGCACAAGTGAGGAAAACATTTAACGGTGGTCTGTCAAGAGGATAGCTTAAAAAAATCCCACCAAATGGTCAGGATCAAATAAGTAAATTCTAGTTCATCAAAGTTCAGAACAAAATAACACATAGTTGTCATTGATGCAGAAAGTTGGAATAAGCTCTCTAAAATGTTAACTACATATAGTTCAACCTAAAATTCTTCAGCCCACTCTAGCAAAGTCTGCAAGGTAAGGTCCTTTTCAGATATAATGCTAACTATGCCAGTATGACAGATGTTTCCTGTCCCACTGGCTCCATTAGTGCTTCACTCAATTTCTGTGTTTCCAGCAAATGTTGGCTAACTGAAAGGTTTTAATCTTTCTCATTCATGCTACATATTGCCTCTGTATCAGGCCAGTACAGATGCCTCCAAATTAGCTTAGAGCATTAACATTCCAGATTCTTCATCTTTTGCACAAGATTCATGCATCATATTTTCTTCTGTGAGTTTTCAGAGATGATTTGAAGATGTTTTTCTGTTTGACATATGCTTGTATCAAGAGCTCCATGCTCTCAGATCTCCAGCACTAGCTTCAATTTTTCCTATTTTCCACTTCTATTTTCCAAATAAGCTTTTGGAATTGTCACCAGGAGGGAGGATCGAGGAAAAAGCCCCATAACTAAGTGCTGAGCTCATTTCACCATATGTGAAGTTGCAACTAGAAGCCAAGGCATTTTTGTATCATCTAATCTATTGCAGAAAACGCCAGAAAATGGAGGAGCCAAGGACTTACCAGGTACTGGGCCAACATGAGAGCACTGAAGGCCTATCCCAGCTGTCAGCAAAAGTATTGGAGAGACTGGATCTGGGCCTAAGGTTTTTAAAGCTGAAGCTGGAAGAGTCTTGCCACAAGAAGAAAAATCTGGTTCATTCCATAACATAATTAACTCTATTTCAACACTAACAGTAACCTTTTCAAATCGCTCCCAGTGTAAACAGCCTCTTGAGACAATAATGCTTGGTACCCATGGAAAAAAGCTGTGGTAAAATGAGACTAATAAATAGCATGAAATACATAGCTCTGTGTGTGTGTGTGTTGATCCATCAGATCACATAACAGTCTTAACAATGACCTTGGGCATTTTTGTAGATGACTTGGATGGGTCCCCTAATTCTACAGGAAATTGAGCCTAGATATCCCCTACAACATCCATTTTTACAGCCCTTTATTCAGCAGTGCTTTCTGTAATCTTATTCTGTTTAAATAAGGGGACAGATAATCACAGAGCAATGGCACCAACCAGCAAGTAAAATTATGCCTCTGAACATGTTCACAGGACCCAGGCCTTGTGTTATAGCTAGAAAAATTTATAACAGATTAGAAAGGTTAGATTCTCACACAGCAAAAACTGGTGCAGCTCTTTATTAGGAGAGCTCATAGGGGCTTCCTTTATGCTCTCAACTCTCTCTAGCTAATATTACAGACATTTAAGGTGACTTATGACGATATCAAAAAGAGTTAATCCACTCTGATTTTATGGCATTTCTATGGATTTTTTGGCAGTTGAAAAGGGTGGAGCCTTCTGCAATAAATAACTAAACTCAGTAAGGGGAGCACTGCTGTTATGAGTACATGAACTGTCAATTAGAGCTATATCCACCTACTGAAATGAGAGAATATTTTTGGTCAGTTGAACAGGGGAACTAGAAGGCCAACAAGCAGAAAAGCAGATTACAGCCTAAGAAGTAACTATCCAATAAGCCAACAAAAGCAGTCAGGCACACACAGAACAGACAATAAGATGCACCCAATGAGGACACACAGTGTGGAGAACAGTCTACGTGACACACGTGATAAACACTGCACCTCTCATGTTGAGAAAGCCTCGTCTGCTATCTCCTGTTTGTTTGGGTTTTCTTTTTTTTTTAATCTTTTATTGCTCTACATTCTAGTACTTTCCCCCATCTATATACCTTTCATGTGAGCTAGAATAGGCATTTAGGAAATTTAGTTTGGGATTCCAGATACTTCTCACCTGACAATCATCACATGCAAAATACATTGGTCTTTCACAGCTAAAATCTGTGATATAGTCCTCACTGAAATTGTCTAGCTTTAGCTTCCAAATATTAGATGCTACATGTCATCTTCTATTAAACTAAGAGCTGCTAGAATTACCTCCCCCAGTTATATATTTGTTAGTAGAAAACAAGTTCTCTCTAAATCAAGATTGAAATGCAGTAAGCCCTTAAATCCCTCACCCTCAAAGTAAAAAAAAATCTTTTACTTTCTATATGTATGCATGTAGAAGTATCCAACTGACTTTTGAATGCATGGACACCAAAGAGCCAGGCAAGTTACATGTAGAATGATTTTGCTAAAGCTGTTTATAACTTTAATGTCTTCTCTACAACCACATGATGTTCCATGCTTATATGTCCCACAAGCACTCCACTGAGCTGCAGAATCTCACTGGGAATGCACATGCAACTGGCTCATTCAGCTATCCCCCCAGTCCCTGTTACTGTATGCAGTACTCTGGTAATTTTGACCAACATACAGACCCTGCATTTCCCTGTATAATCTCTTCCTCCCCCATTATGTGACACAATAACACCTGTACAAGTACCATCTTGATCCTTGCCAAATACAAGAAAACTTAAATGAAAAAAATGTTCTAGAGGAACACAACACAAGAATTGGAGATCTAACACAACCTTTACTTAATTTCAGCATTCAGTCACTTCCATCCCTTTATCTCTTCTCACGAGCATGGTGAACTCTCAAGGTTTACACAGGGAGCCAGAGGCAGGCAGGAAACCAGGATCCTTCACCCCTATCCAGGGGCTGCAGGGCCTGAACTAATCCAGAACCAATCACTCCACCATATTACCTGTTGGTATAGAAAAACAATAAAAAGACAGAAGCTTTCCATATGGAAAAATGAGACCTGGGACTTACTTAACAGAAAGATCTAAGTACAAAGCCCTAGCAGAAACCCCCTGTGCTGGCTGCTGCTAACACCTGTCAGCACCACTAAGATAGCATTTGTTTCACACATGTCCTGGCTTGGCAGGCACCTGATTTAGATTTTCACACTTTGTATCAGCTTTCTACACACTTGCTCTCTAGTGTAGTGTTCATACATCAGACACCACTGTCATCTCATTTTTCAGTGCCGCCATAGCTAGATTATTGCAGAGGACAAAACTCCTGCTCTGAAGTACACCTGCATCAAAACACAGCAGCCTTGAGGTAACATATAAATGAATGACATACAAATTTTAGGTTAAAAAGCCATTAACCTGTTAATAACCAAGCCTATTTAATTTCCAGATACTCTGATAATGAACTCTGACTCTTAAATTAAAAACAGTAACCAGTAACTATGACTTCACTTGTCTTAACAGAATTGCACCCATTTCTATCAGTCCTAAATTTGGCCCAGAAGCCACTAAACTCACCAGTTCCATTTTCTCAAGTGCCAAGGTAGGACAGACAGGTATCAAAACCCTCTCTTTCTAATAGCTTATTGTGAGCTGGCTTCCAATTACAAGTGCCAAAATGATATGTGTTTACCCACCCTGAAGGATGTAGTGGTGGTAAGGATGCTTTGTGTCACTTGCAGCTCCATGGGCAAGAATGATGGACGGAACAAGCAGGCAAAGATACTTCTGGCAAATGCTTCAACTGAAGTTAACATTGCTTTTCTGTAGTGGTTACTAGAGATGTATCACTGAAGGAATGACACTAAACACTTACAGACTTTGGATTGTTTGCATCCACTAAAAAGTATTTATTAACTGCATTATGGCAGAGGTATAAGTCAGAGAATACATATATAATACAGGACCACATCCCTCAGAAATTATGATTTAAACTGACAGAAGGGCAAAGAGAAACAGAGAACCTAAGAGGCAAAATGATTCTCCCATGGTAAGTCTGTTGCAATGCTTGTAACAGTACCAAGGCATTTCACCTTTCAGATCCTGTTCTGTTTTTTTCCAGAACTCTTAAGTCCTACACTAGAGACAGGTAGGGATGTTAGGATTTTCCAGGGGCTTCTGTCTAGTGTTAACAAAAGAGCAGTTCTGAGTAATATTTAAGCCCTACCTGAGCAACTTAGTTGTTGCTATGATTGATAATGCAAGACAGAAAATATTAGCAACTGTTTCTTAACAAAGGAGGCTCCACGGGGAGCATGCGGGGCGGTCAGCAGAGCAATGCAGAGACAAGCAGACTGCAAGAGCAGCAGCTCTAGATCTTGAGTGCAAGAACCCTGACAGTCCCCTACAAACAGAGATGTGGAACAGATTACTGAATAACATCCAGATGGATTCCCAGAGAATTACACAGAGAGGCAACTTGTAAAGATCTCCAACTGCATGAGTTCCTGCAGAACAGAGTTTTACTGGGCAGCAGCAGGCAGCAAACTTGGCCCTCCAGAGTAGCCTGATCTGAGCTTTAGAGAAGATTACAAACTCTGGTAGAGGTTATCACTGACCAATGAAAACAATGTCCCTCCACCAGCAGGATGGATGCTGCTGTCAGGAGTAGTAGGGAAATTTCTCATGCCCTTGTGAATCAGGTTATTCTTATAGGAAACAGATCTGGAAACGCAGAGAGCTGCACCCCTATAAACTTGCACCCAGAAGGCTTAGGTAGTTGTGTGGAGTTTGCAGTGGATGTTCATAAAAGATCCTGTTATTCTTTCAGCTTTTCTGTTGGATGTCATAGCTAGGGTGTTTTTTTGTAGAGCAAGCAGAATAAGCTAACCTGTGAGAGAAACAAGCGAGATCTTTCATGTGCCATTTTCACATGTAACTGTGCTCACATTAAGGCATCCTTAAAGCAGTATGCAGCTATGCCTCAGTCATTAGCCCACTTTGTTAAAGCAACAGAGCTCTAGTAGTGAAAGTATTGGTAAGGCCAGGAAAAAGAAAGAGTGAGAAAAATGAGAGGAAAAAGAATAATCTCCTCCACAGGCAGAAAAGCTTGGGTTCAGAGTCTTTCCCTTCAGAGGCACAGAATAAAGAGTACAGAACAGGAATTGGATGACAGTTCATAGGCCTCACTATAGGGAAGAAATTGATATTTGCCCTGCTAGAATGGTGTGTGTTAGTAGATTAAACACAGTTAATAAATGAATACATCTTCCTCTATGATTCTGGGGCCAACAGATTCTCACTTGGATAGAACTGATAGAAGAGCTTACAACTTCCAAAAGTCTCTTAATTCTTAGCACAATCTTGTGATAGCAGTAAGAAAGCTCTGAAAATATCTTACCTGGAGAGATAATGGAATTTCACTTAAGAATAAGAAAGGCAAATGACTACAAACCAGGATATATTCATGTATCAGCCCACTGTACGGTGGGAAGGATGGCCTGTCAGATTCCAAACTTCTCTTGGAGCCATTTATAAGTGAGACTGTTACATGATATGGACCTATTTCAACAAACACAGAGGTGTTTTCTGTACACCATTACACATCTTGCAACCCAGACTTCAAACAAACAAACAAACAAACAAACAAACGATTGATCTGACTGTCGGGAGCCCAAATTTGCCAAGCTGTGTGACAAAGTCTACCCCTTGGCTACAAAGCACCTCCTGGCAGCTCAAGTAGTTCTGTTTTGGGTTAATTATCTGGTTCCCAAAGGAAATGAGACTGTGACAGTCACAATGGAGGAGTAATTTTTTGTGCACATAGGCTCATGTCCTGTGTGACTTGTAAATTTATTAGCAGATTTCAAACAAAGTTGACAGAGGAATGGGCAATGTAGAGTTAAGAGGAAACAGGCAGCTAAATAGAGGACACTATCTTCAGCATCTGGCTGAGGGAACAGCTTTTGACATCAGAGAACATAGTTGGAATGCTGCTCTTTTAAATTTTGCAACTATAAAAAAGTCAAAGTTTGCATAAATCATGAAGCAGAAATCTATAGAAACCAGACTTGTTACTTCAGTTGTTCTTTTTGTTCTGAAGGAAAAGTTCAAAGATTTCTGGATGGGATACTATTCCCACATTTGTCAGTGGTACACAAATCCTATTACAGCATCACAGCACATACAAAATGGGGGACTAAATACTTCCCCCAAGTGATTGAATGATAGACAACAAATACAGTATTTTGCTTATGACGTTAAGAGGTTAGTTTGGTACAAACACTGGAGCAGAAAAAGTTTATTAAAGCATTCTTGGCACCAGCTTCCTTTCTCCCTTCAATTTTTGTTTTAACTCAGCTTTCACTTTAACCTTGCCCTTCACGTTTATGGCATTTCATTGAATACAGAAGAAAGTGTTCTCTTTACTGTCTGTGGTAACGAAACCTGTTCATTTTGCTCACTCTGAGATGTAGGTGTGTCACCAACAGGATTTTGCTGCCAGCATGACAGCAGATATTGCTATCAGTACAGCTGGACTCACATGCCAGAAGTGTGTGACCCTGGGGTCATATAAAGGCATCTAATTACTACAGAGGGCTTTGTGTTTTATAGAAATAATAAAGTTCTACAAGCACGAGAAAACCAGGAGCATTTTGCAAAGGGCTGAGTAAATGTTACTTTGCTGATTTCCACTTGATACTGTGCATTACCAGTGCTGGAAGTGCCATGTACCTTTCAGACTGGGATGATGCATTTCAAGCTTGGCTGAAAACATGTCAGAGCCCTGATGGCTTTCACCTGACAGTGGTTCTCAGGGTGCTGCAGAGGAACAAGAAATCTGGACGCATAAGGGAGAAATTGTCATTCTGCAGTCTTAATAATATAACATTTTTTATTTAATTTCAGGGTTATAAAACAGCCTTGAGAAAAGGCTTTCAGATCTCAAACTAGAGTTTGTGAAGCTGACATTGCTTTACTGTCATTCTCCTAGTGCCAGGGATAGAGCTTAACGAAGATGCTGAAAAGCAAAAATATTATCCTTTCTCCTGGTACTCACTGATCTCCATTCTCCTCTAAAGAAGATGCCAGTCACAACCCCAGGCCTATGAAGTCACTCTGGAGAATTTCCTGTGAGGAAAGGGTGCCTGTCTTGGTGGGTCCTGACTGCAAAGACACTGCCCTTGCAGAATCTGTGTTCTGTACATAAATAACAAGATGAAAGTGGACACTTTCATTAAAGTGTCATTAAAGAGGACAAAGAAGCTTTTTTCACTCAAGTTTCTCTCACCATGAGAAACAATGTGAGCTGTGAAGTGTTTTCATTGGATAGATTTGCACTGAACACTCACTACCTTTTCTTCTCCAAACACCTGATGAATCCAACATAGCCACATATGGCCACTCCTTTCCAAATTTAACTCCTGTCTCATGAATCAGATGCTTTGTTGAAAAGATTGTGCTTTGATGCAGATGGAGAGGACTGAGAATGGATACAGAGCTGTTCAGACACTGGCTCAGCTGAGAATTTAAAAGAAAACCAAAACCCTAATGACACATGGGCTTCAATTTGCAATCCAGCATTAGACACATGAGCCGCTCTCTCCAGTTCTCCATTAGAGCCAGGGACAAATGGCAAAGAGAATCAAGCCAAGGAAAAATGCAGTCTTTATTTTGCTATAACCAGCAATTTCAGGAAATGCTTTATCTTCTTACAGTTTGCATAAAATGGACATTTATTTAAGCAACACTATAGAAGCTGACTGGGAAAACAAAGCTTGACATTTTAAAAGATGAAAAAAATTGCCAATTACAGCAGTTACAGTTCAGTGTCCCAAAAGCAGTACAATATATAAAGCTCCTGCCAAATAATTTCTATCCAGCATGACTTTTTGAACTGATATCACTAATTGTATTTTAGCCTCAGTGTAAGATAGTTTTCGCAGAACTAGTATTATCTTGCTACTAAAGATTTTTTCAAAATAAAAAGATACCTCAACCTAATTATCTTCATGCCATACGAACTTTAGTATCAGTATTGACCTTTTTACTTCCTTTAGAAATCACAATCAACATCCATCCTGCAGATTAATCTCCTAAATTGTTTCCTTGTCAAAGTGTCATGCTTTTTCATTAGGGATTGTAGCTAATTGCAATTCTTCCCAATCTGCTATGCAGCTAATTATCTAAAACAGACTTCACTGCCAGGGTATGCATGTTGTCTCTGTTGTAAGGTAAAATGTACCATCATTATTTGTATCACCATAGTACTTAGATGTCCCAAATGATGCTCTGCTTTTCATCTGCTAGGTGCTGTACAAACACAGAATTATCTCTAGCACTCCAGTATCAATAAAGCCATGTTCACATTGGAGTGCTCTGGTGCTTGGGTCTGAGCACACGCGTGCAGAAGGCATCGGATGAAAAGCCGACCAGTCAGTCCTTACTGTCTGGAGGCAGGAGGGGCATACAAATGAAACCATTGCATCCAGGATCATGAAAAATTTCAGAAGGGGCAGAAACTGATCTCGGAATCTTCTGATCCAGGTTTACAGCTCCACAAATAGCTCACTTTCAAGCATTTGTAGTTCATACATGCCACAATCCAGACTAAGAAAACCTTGAACTGAGTTGCGATAACACAGCTGGCATTTCTTAATTATACTGTCAGAAATACAGTCCTGGTTTCCAGAATATACTTGGCGTACTTTCTCTCTAAAGAGACAGGAGAAGATGGGTTAGATAGACAACCTGCTAGCAGCAACATGGAAAGAACCTGCTGTATTTACATGTATCTTTTTCACATACATGATTACAGCCAAGAGAAAGGCAGGGAACTGACAGCATTATCCACACCAGTGGTGGGCAGAGTGCACTACAACAAGGTTCTGAAAGGACCTCCCAAGCAATTACTTGAAACAGTCATTTTAACATCTTCCTGAAGAGGCACAGGGGTGAATTACAAAACACAACATTCAGGAATAATATTCCTGAAAACCAAAATAGGTTGAATTTTAAAGACTTTGAGAAAACTCATACAATTCTTTCAAGGCACAAAGTAATTTTAAAAAATTAAATTAAAAAGTTACTGCCCGTTTCACACAGAGCAGGACAAGAGGAGCAAGACTTGTGAGATTCTGGTGGGAAGGGAAATTTAAACAAGAAAATATTAAACTGTTCCTCTGAGGGAGTTTAAATTGGTATAAATTGGAGAAGGAAAGTGACTGGGACTGAAATAGATGCTGATGAGATTTTGAAGGGAAGCAGATTCGATGATATGCGCTAAGCCAGGCCACGTCTTTATGAAGCAGTCTGCATCAACTAGTGTGCAATTCATCAACATTTCTGGCTTCTTCAGTCAGCTTAGGGAATTTTTGTCAACATTTATCTGAATTTCCCACTATTCTCCAATAACATTACAGCCCCAAGAGATGGGTCTAGTAAGGGCCCCAAATCTCTGCTTGTTCATTGCCTCCATCATCACTGCAACTTGCAAACACACCCTTTCATGCCAGAGGAGGCCTTCTTCATTACCATCTGCCTTCTCTCCACCCTCCTTCCTGGCTTCTGTACCACCACCAGTCTGCAACTTACATGACACCAGTGCACAGAAAGCTACAGACTGTGGTGATTTATAACCAAAGGAAATTCTGAAAATTATTTGTTGATTGTCACAGCAGGTAAGAACTTCTTGACAAAACTGGACTGTTGTAATCAAACCATGTCCTCACTTACTTGTGTAAGTTTATCTGTCAATAAATGATCAATAACAAATTTATTCCCCATTTGCCCAAAGTTAAATTGGCCACAGCTATTTAAAATCCTTCACATTGAAATATTGCCATATTATGAAACAGTGCTATAAAACAGAAGTTACTGGTATATACTTCTAATTACAGCCAACCTAAAGACCTTTTTGAGTGGAGATTTAGATAATTATTACCAGATTGCTCCTATATTTTTATTTCAGTAAGTCACAGTGCTGTTGCCAATTCATAAAGCAGCTTCAGGATCCGTTTGTGCTGAAAGATATTAAGATATAAGGGCAAGAAAATATTCACTAAAGTTTAAGGTCAACGATATGCCATGTGAAATATATACTGAAATGAATTAACTGCAAATATACCACATCAGATATACCAGGAGCTTTACTGTTTATGCCTGTTTAACTTTTATAGTCATATATGCACACATATATACACAAACATGCTCATAAACATATATTTCCCAAAAAATAAACTTCAGATCCCTGGCAGCATTATCAACGTATTACCATTCAGATATTGCATGTACCTCATTCTTTGGCCTGATAGCTATCACATGAACTTTGAAAGAAACAGACTCCTGTTTCTAATTATTAAGAACGTAAAAGTGTTTATGCAGAAGGAGAACCTAGAGAGCTTATTACACTGAGGGCTGTTCAGAGCCAGTGTGGTTTTGTCATGTGTATGTTAAAACTGACACAGCCAAGTTTGGTTACAGCCCAGTAGAGCATCTGCAAGTCATTTACATACTTTCAAATGCTGCAATCAATGATAAACACACACAGCTCTGTGACCATCTGATGGTTACAGAAAGTGAATGAAGAGAAAGCATTCAAAAAAAGGAGAGGATAAATTGCTTAGACTGAATTTGGGGAAGGGTGGGAATGAAGAGGAAGAAACCCAAAAGATATTTCTAAGGATCTGAGCAGAACTTATTTTGCACTCCTTATTCTACAGAAAGTTACTCCCGACACATTTATATTGTGGAGGCATAGCCCAGGGAAATATGGCTATTCACACAGATAGGAAGTGAGTTTGCTTATCACACAGCTGCTGTACTGACCTCATCACAGCTCCCCAAGGGAAAGCACATTTTGGGCAGAGACTGATCCCAGCACAGATCTTGTCTACACATTACCAAACTTCTGACTCCAGCCTAAGCTAAGAGCCTATTTCCTCTAACACACTGGACAGGGCTCCTTCTCAGATGTTGATTTTAATCACAAGAATTAGCCTTACTAGCAGTACCAAATCAATCACTTCAATGTAAATATTATTTAGACATATCCAAGGGAGTCCTTTTTGTCTGTTTTGCTTTGAAGTTAAGAATCTCTCACTCTCACTTCAGATCTCTAAGGAATGAGAAAAATATCCAAAGTTGGCTCTGCATTCATACTCCCACTATAGCTAACTCCAATGAATAGTCCTGGTGGTAGAACTGTAGTTTAAAGTCTTTTTGAAATAGCTTAGGGTGTTGGTGACCCTCTAATCTGCTTTATCCATTCATACAAGATCTATTAAAGGACTAAAAGGATGTGGTGTAAGTTAGAAGGAATGTGTTTGGACAAGCACTTTGCACTATGTACTTCTTGGCTATGGCTGTCAGCTTCTTTATTTTTTTTTACAAGCAGAAAAATTACTCTAAATTTTCAGCACATATAAAAACCCAGTAACAGCCTCCTTTGAAACACTGAAAAATGTGTATACTTGAAAGAAATTTTTAAATTTGGTAGCTCTACAAGTTTTATTAGTATTCCTGACATTCACATCAACAGAGACCATCAGCTGTCTCCTTATTGGTGACACCTCTTCAGAAAAGGCAGGTGATCTCTGTAGTTTCTACTAGTCAAAATTTATCAACATATTTTTAGATCTAGATTTACTACTCTCTTTAGCTCTAAACATCTCCTATCAAATCCAGAGGACAAGTGTTACAGTCAACCACAGCCATACAAGTAGTAAATGTACCTTCAAACCAGCCTCAAGACTGCTTTAATTTACAGTGGTAGCAGTAGAGATGAGGAAAAGCCAGTTAAAAAACCTGACTGACTTGAGGATTATATGAGCAAAAATAGCTGTGACATCTTGCCACAAAATCAGCAGTTACAGCCTGGAGGCTATAAAGTCCCAGGACAACGATGATAGATGGATTGTGCTGCCTTCATGCTTTGATCAAGGGACTGAAGAAAAGAAGGCATCATTTCTCTTTTGTCTGCTCTCTCATATGTCATTAATGGCCACATTTTCCTATAATTTGACTGCCACAGTAAGTGAGTGTATGTCCAGCTGTGGATATTTTTCTCACTCCTTAGAGATCTAAATCTTATAGCTGAAAGACAAAGAGCAAAATTAATTGCAATCAAGAAGGCTGAATCTGCACAGATGAGCAAGGATACATGACTGGAGTTAATGTCTTCCTCACAGTTCTGCAAATTAAAAAAACTAATCAATAATAAACAGCAAACAGTTACAGAAACCATAAAAGTATGATTCCATAATGGTAAAAGAATGACAGCCCACATACTGGGTATTACTACTGTCTGCTCAAGTGCCTTCATGGTGGATTAACCTGAGCCATTTGACTTTGTGTTGGTGATGCACACCAACAAGGCTCACAGGAGTTTAGTTTATATTTCTGATATGCAGGGGCCCTGCACAACCTAAATTCACATTCACAGAATCTCACTTGCAACCAGTGCAGCAAAAGCACTTCACAGAATCAGAGTGAAAGATACAAAGAGAAATCAACGCCCATATAGGTTGCTTTGGCAGGAAGATACAGTGCAGACCTTACTCCCATTCTTCTTAACATTCTCAAATTACATTATTGCTTCCTATGGTGCTACTTGTGATTCCTGCAGGTATAAGCAGGAATAGAAAAAGGTGCAAATAATCTGGAAAAAGTCTTGAGAGAAGCAGTAAAAAAATAGGGGCAAACATGATTTTTTTTCAAGTAGTACAGCAAAAGCAATTTGTCCAAAAAACAACAAAAGTCACATCAAACAATTACTCTTCTACTTAAATACCAGCTGAGATCACTACTGGGAGGAGCTACTATCCATGCAGACAAACTCAGGTGGCCCTGAGTGGAAGTGACATATCAGTGGGATACTGTCCTTAAAACAGGACACACAACACAAAGAAGTTTGCAAACAGCTGGCTTTTTACATACTTGTAGGCACATATGGGCAGAACAAGCCCACACAAAGCTGGACCAGTACTGCCAAACCACTTCTGCAAAAAAACAGTTTTGGGCATATGGCCATGTGACTGAATACAGGGATGAGTCAATCCTAAAACTAGAGATGCTCAATAAACTAAACAATCAAAGGTTTGCACGCTAGTGAACTCCAATAAACACATCTATGACAATTTTAACTTGGTAGGACTTAAGATCCAACACCTCTATAAAAAATACTTCTTACCCTGTTTACTCCTGTATAATTGCAAGTTTGATAGGAATCCTAAACTCCTTGGTTGAGAAAGGGGACAGCGACTGAAATGGCAAAAACTGACCACCATTATCACCTATGGCTGGTATAGAGAGCATTGCAGTAAAACACAGACTTCAGTTGCTCAACAAACAAATTACTTCTTGCTTTTGAAAGTGTATTTCTGGGCTCACAAACAAAACCCACAATGATAAGCATTCAAAAATCTTAGAAAGATACAGAAAAGCTTAAAGAAAAGTATATGATCCATAGACAAAATGATCATTTTCTCCAATATAAAAAACTATGCCTGAGGCAGCGGGGGAAGCCACCCATGTTTGACAACTTGAAAGTCAGGATATTGGCTCGGTCCAAAATGGGCTGGTTAGTATGAATCTATGATTTCCACTACTATAGCTACCCATCTTGTCTATTTTTATGTGCTGTGCAGTTCTGTCAAGATCCAGCTAAGTACCTTCTTTTGTCTGGCAACTCCAATGAGGATAGGCTTGGTAGACAAAGACAGGAGCTTGATTTTTTTAACCAGGGACTCTGGTGCATATCAAACAAGTGTCCCAATTATACTAAACTTATCATACCATCTGAGATCCACAAACATCTGTGTTTCCACAAAGGTGCACAAGTATATCTCAAGCAGACAGACTCATTCTTGTAGTGTGGGGTCCAAGGTGCAGTAGGCAGTGAAAAAAGGTGATGTCACAACAGTATCAGCAAAGCAATATTTATGCTTGAGATTGGCAACGGCTGAAGACCTGGAACAACCTCCTGTTAGTATTATTGGAGAAAAAAAAAGCCAAACAAAACCCACTCTCCCCTCTCAACTAGATTAGTAAGAGAGTCCCATAAGGTTACAAGACATACTCTTAGCTGGTGCCAGAGACTAAGTGATTATTCAGGGGACAACTTCCAGCTCCAGGTCAATAGTCTAAGCCATCCTCTCAGTGTCCTGAATGTCTCTGGGATGAAGAAGATTAATTCTGGGAGCACTTCTGGCAATTGATTTAGCACAGGTGGTGCCACAGCTGCTCTCTGCACAGCTTTGTCACTGAAACTTGGAGATGCCAACAGAGGACTCTCCAGTGCTCTCCTGCACAATGAGCCAGCCACACTCCCCAGAGCTGCCACAGCAGCCAGCCAGGCTAATCTGCACCCGTGTTTAGAGAACAGGCACTTCAAACAGGATGGCCAGAATCACACCCTGGACATCTGTACTTTCCTCTTGCTAGCCCATCTCCAACATGTGCTCTACCATCAGTCTTGAGCTCCCATCACTAACCCCTGTTTTATTTAACTGCTTAGAGCAGAGATCAGAAAGGAAAAATTCCCTGTAGGGAGTATTACTAATTTAGTGAAATCCTGCAGGGACTCAAAAAATCTGCACTAAAATGAAGCATGCTCTAGAGTTTTCAAAAGACTAGCAGAGTTTGAGAGAAAACAGGTACTCTTAAGCTGTCACTGCTTTTTTTTGCAGAGATCCAGCTTTGTGGAAAAATGCAACATTTTGATTTGTGAATCTGATCCAATTTTTTTAACTGGGCTGCTGTTCAAAGTAACGTATTAAAGAACTTCCTCACTTCAAATTATTTTCCCATTTTAACTTTCTGGAAGCAGATGCTCTCCACTGACTAGATTTGTTATTTCGGTTATTCTCTATTTCCAAAAGTAATGCCATGTTATTCATTCAGTTCTCAACTCACTATTATGCAGTCATGATTAAATCAGTCAGTCATTGATGTGAACTTGAAAACCTCAATTTTATTTTAAAAATGCTATTCCCAACTGCAGTGTATGCAGATTTTACTGTGTAACAGGACATTGCATTGGAAGTATGGCAGAATTTAGCCAGAAGCTTTTTGGCACAGAGCCTCTCACACCTCTTGCCCTTTTCCTGGATTAGACATATTTCCTGGAGGATCATTAGGCACATATAACTAATCTCAGTAACCATCTATCAAGAACTGAAAGAACTGAGCTAGCTATATACATAGATTACTTCATAAATCACACCATTCTCAAAGGCATTGCTTGTTGAGCAGTTTTAGAAAATACATCCTTAATAGTTACATGTGGCTTTTAGAAGCTAATGTAATATTTACAAAGCTGAACTAATAAGACTAACAGCTTTATTTTGTGCATCAAAATGCTGAAAACGGACACATCAATTCTCAATATAACAGCTTAAGGAAAAAGAAAAACCAACTTCACAGAAGCTAAACTCTGAAGTCCCAGATGACAACATGACATCTCTTGAAGGCCAAGCCCAGGATCACAGAATACAGAAGCACAAGTCCCTTCTGCCCTACCCAAAGATCAGGGGCTTGGACGTGCAAAGTTATGCAGATATCTTCTGAGACTTCCAAGAGCACCTAGCCCAGTTTTGTACTCAAGTGAGAAAAAACAACAACAACAAAAAACTACCACAACAACAACAACCAAAAAACCAACAACAAAAAAAGGATTTTAAGATTCCACCGTGTTTGAGAACATCTGAAATATTTGCTAGCAATTATCAGCTTCAGTGACCTGTACTGTGTAAGACCAATTTCTGGTCTCACAGCTAAAAGCTGATCTAAGTCTTGATATATGTCCCTGTCCAAAACAGGTGGCAGACAACCAGACTCTATTTTCCAGCATGGGCCAGCCATATAGAGTCTTAGGGTCTGAGCATCTATTTGGTGCAGAGAAAGACTGTCTACTATTTTTTATTGATTTTCACTGTAACATGGACAGAGATCATATTGAAGAACAATTGCATATCAGAAACAATAGACTCAAATCCTAGCATTTACCCTAGAAACCTCATAGATGTGATCAGAACAACACCTTCTCAGGAAACGGCCTCACCAGACTGCCCCCCTGGTAGCTTCAGAAGACTTGCTCATGGGAGCTCTGCCCTGTTCTGGGACAGCAGCCCAGGTGAGGACATGCTTTGTGCTTGTAGCAACACAGCTTTAAAAGACACTTAGTTAATGTATTGGGGATTTATGTATCTCCAAAAAAGCCAGGACTAAAAGCAGAAAGATGAAAGGATGGTCCAAAACACTTGTGTTTTCTTCCAAAGCCTAAACCTGCAACTCAGTTACAATTTCCTTCAGGAGGTAATATAATGTTTGCACTGCAAGTTTTGTCAAGAAGAGATAAGTGATGGTTATGCAACAGTGCAAGAAACTCTTCTAATCTACCTGATGCCTTTAAAATTGCTTTCTCTGCAGACAGCCTCCAAGGCAGAAATAAACACTGTTGCCACAACCATGAAGAAAAGAAGTGCTGCAGCAATAGTTATAGAGGGTTGAGAATCCCTCTGAAGGTCCCAAAGCTCTTTCCCATGCCCAGAACTGCTCTTCAGGCTCTGTGTGGGGGCCATGGGCTACTGCCCAGAGCCCAGCACAGCCCACTTTCTCTGTGCTGCTCACACTACACAAATAGTGTGAGAGAGCTGGTGCTTCATAAACTGTCTGCTTTCATGCTGAGCAGGCAAAAGAAGATCTTGCTTTGTGCTTAAAAAAATAACAAAATTTGGTGTTATTAAGTTACTAGGGTTAACTATGCTTTCTGTGAGCCACTGTCTAGCTTCTTATAAAACACAGCAAAAAATATAACCAAAACAAGAGAACCCTCTTCTTCAGAAAGTCATTATGTGATTTTATACTTTTAGATTAAAGAAGAACATTGCTAGAGATATAAAACATAAACACAGTCATAACCCCCTTTTTTTTTTGCTTGTACCTCTAAGCCTTTCTCTGGGTTTTAAAATGGAGGACTCCTCATTTGTTTTGAGCACATTTCCTCTGCGTTTCATAATGTGGGGACTCCCTCTTGCTTGAGAAGGTTCCCTTTATAGAAAGTTAAACAATGAGTTTGGAAAAGTTTTTATTGATAATAACTTACATATGGTGCTACAGAAAAGGAGTCTATTTTAAGTATCCTTCTCCAAGAAGGGATTCTAAAGAGGCACCATGTGTTCCAAACTTGCTGGCAACATTTGAGCCTGCTCTCAGAGCCTGCCTCTGGAACTGCTCCCCAGCTTGTGATGGAAACCATAATCCTAAGAGTGGTGGAAGTACATTTTATTTCCTATGCTTGTGAGGCTTTGAGAATATGGCAGGGCTGGTGTGTAACACATGCTGTTCTGGAGGGGATTCCTAAGAAACGTTCTTACAAGGGTCTCAGGTATATGAGTACAGAGCCACAGATGTATTTCTTTCACACATAAACCCAGAGAAAAGGAAGGGACACTTGGTTGTCTACTTTCCTCCCTAGCGGAGTCTATTTGACCCAACTATCTAAGAAATGAAACTGCATGAAGCCTTTTATATTAAGATGAGTCTTCAGGTCTTTCTCTCTTTTCATCAAGATCTAATCCTAAAACATAATGTTAAGGGCATCAGACAGTGGCTTTCAGTTTCTGGCCATAATCAAGAATTCCAGGAATTCTTCTTTCAGCAAATAACAGGCAGGAAGGACATAGTGACCTTGCAACATTCAACCTGCATCAAGAGCTGCCTGCCAACTTAAATCTTGCCTATGATTTCTATGATTACACAGCATTTCCTTTTCTAAACAGTTGCATTGCTTTGTGTGACTGTTCAGGATATTATTTACAGAAGGGTGAAATAATTCCTATCAACTTCAGTGATTACAAAACTTGCCAAGAACAAAGTAAGATTATCCTCATCAAATTTTGTAAGAAAAGAAGTACTAGCTTATAGTCATTTAAAACCACTTTTGTAATGTCTACAGCGATGACAAGTCACTTGGAACAAAACTGAAAAACATGCAGAAGGGGGTTTTCTGCTTATGAACTCTCTGAATTAAATATGCTTCCTATAAATATATTATCAGCATTGTTCATGTACAAAACCATTTGATCATGGTAACAAGAGTCCTAACATCGGTCATCTGTGACATGTCACTTGATAATGAAGATCATAATGTTTCTGTTTTCTGGGTATCTGCAACTATGTATAATGGATGCAGAACTATGCATACAAAGAGTTAAAGTTTAAAATATTATCTGAGTTACACTTTTCCATTTTCAGGATAAGCTGAGAAGTAAGAAACCATTAAAAACAGTTGTCTGTTTTGCTTACCCCAAAAGGCTTTTGACATAATGATCATCAAATGTCAGAGGGTCATAAGATGACTTTCACTGTGATGGAAAAAGCTGGTGGTTATCAAAACAGCAAACCATGTTGCCTGTTTTTGGTTAAACTACTTCAGTGCCTGCACATACCTCTTCCTAGCAGCACCATGAATTAACTAACATGGAATTTCATAAATATACAAGCCCAAAGTTATCTCTAAGATACAGATATGTAGATATCCCTACAACACCTCCCAGAATTCCCTAAATTAAAGCCACCTGAATTTTAATGCAAAATAATGAAAGTGTCATGTGCAAATCCACTCATTCAAAGTTCTATATCATTGACAATTCAAATCAAAGACTGTATTGGAGCCTTCTGTCTGACTCAAAGAAATGTTTTACTAAGGATATTAAATTCATTGACCTCATAATGCACATAAGTAAATGAACAGAAAAAACTTGGCATTGGGCAGTTCACAATGCCAGCACCACCACTCACATCTGTACCCAGAGACATTCATGCTCCTCAGTGTTTTAAGTGATGGTGGATTGTACAGTATTCATAGCAATAGCTTGTACTGGGAACATCAAATGCATTAGGCAAAAAACTTGGCAGAAGGGCAACCTTCACATCATAATTCTGTGCAATTAATCCTGGCATTGTGAAGGATTGTGAGATTGATGTCTCACTACCAGGTCTTGTCATTTTAGAGATATTTAACACTGTGACTGTTCTCACCCTTGTGAGAGCTTGTCCTGGTTAAACCATGACAGAACTCTTCCTTGCCCCTCAGTAAATCTTCCCTTTTCCCTTGTGGCACAAAGGTATTTTGAAAATCCAGCCAATACCCAAGTGCCCACCCACAACTCCTTTCCCTTGATACTTCCAGCTCCAGGAACAATGTTTACTAGAAAAGCAATTCATCTCCCTAGAAGAAACCAGGGAGTGGATAGATGCTACCACAAGGGAGCATTTCACACTCTTCATAAACAGTTAATTCTAGCTAGTGCATGCAGATTCATAAAATGCAATTACTAAGGAAGAGCATATGCTTTCCATACATAAACAATAAAAACTTTCCAAAACTGTCTTTCAAGATTGACTTTCTTCTTCAGCCTGAGCCAATGCATTCTAATCCCAGGGAGTTGTCTGCCTCAAGTGATGCTGCATTGTTCCTTGCAGCCTTCTGAAGCAGTTTCCTTTTCTGTGAGCTATGCTTATCACATCCTGTGCTTCATTGTGTTTCCAGGAAAGGTTCCCTAGCACAAGCCAGTTTGTCTGAAGCCCTTTTGCTCCATTCCTTTCCTCTGCTGCTTCATCATGTGAGGGAAGTACAATCACCTCAGGGAGGAGAGATACACCATGGCTGCTCTGCCCCTCTTTATTTCAACCCCAGCTAGTAGAGGGGCCAGAAGACAGTCTGGGTCTTGCATAGCTTGAAACTTCACATCTCCAAACCTAGGACTGCAACTGACTAATAGCTTGAAACCAACACTTCCATCCACTGTTTCTCTGCAACATCCTTTCTAAAGCACTTTAAATGCATAATGTCCATGTAATTAACGTACATAAAACCCCCCTGTGGCTGCCTTGCAGAAAATAGGAGGTTTTATTTTTAAAGGAAATAAAGAGAGTAAGGTAGCTTTTGAAGAGAGACACCAAACAGATCTGTCACCTGAGAAGCAGCACATGGAGCTCCACACAGGGATGTTTACTTACTCAGGCAGCCAGGAGTACAGCATTATGGTCACCAAGATAACTCCCTTCCAGATCTTCTAACAGTCATGTTAACAACAGTAACATTCCTAACAATTTGATCCCAGTTACCTTAAGCTATTCATAATATACAACTTTCCAGTTTGGAGCCTGGCTCTCTCAGTAAAACTCCAGAAGTGCTAACAAATTCCACACTGGCTGAGAGTTAGGAATTTATTCTTAAAAATTCTCTAGATTACTTGTTAATTCCTCCAACTGTCCACAGATGCATGCAAGCATGTATGAGTAGAGGTAAAGCACACAGATTATATTCTAGGGCAGGAACTGCACTGGTCAAGAGGATTTCCTGTTTGTTGAAAAGCCATCCAGATTAATTGTGTAGCTACTTCTTTGTCTAGTGAAAAGTAAATTTCATAACTGTCATTAAAAGTATAAAACTCTAGACAAACTGAGTTAAATTAAATACAAAGGCATCCTTTCTTTCATTTGGATACAGATCAAACATTCTGAGAACAGTCTGCCATACAGGAACACCTTTCTACACTCCTTTCTTTCTAACAGAAAAAGTAATGGTTGGTGCTGATCTTGCTTATACTCAAGGGACTACTATGAATTCTGGCCTTGCCTTATGAAAGATGCAGTTTTAGTAAATAGTGGGGAGATTTGTTAATAGTTGGGGGTTATATA
>VWYO01013337.1:6626-17010 GCA_013400275.1 Rhadina sibilatrix
TTAAAAAAAAAAAAAAATTTAAAAAAAGTTTTTAAACGGCCTGTCTTATTTTGCAGCAGCTCCCCACTTCCATTTGATAAAAACCCCAGAAAAAATGTGCCTTTGCCAGCCCAGCACACCAGAGAGAGGCACATGCAGCACTTCCTTTAGCAAGAAACAGAAAAGGAGCACCTGATACAAAAAGTCTTGCGCTGTTGCTTTGTCGCGTTTCTCCAGTGTATCTGTGCCTTGTGATACATCGGTAGTTGTACAGTCCATCCTCATTCTGTACGTCTAAAATATACAAGGCTCCCGTGGATGTGATGAGAAATCTAGGTCCTGAAAGACACAAGAATTGGCAGGGTTTAAAATATCTGCAGGTTGCTGCTCTCACACTGAAGGATGGAGGGCACAGGGCCTGAAGATTGGTTTGTTTTTTTTTTTNGGCACCCAAGGATTTTACTCTGTTCTGTTTCATGCCCACTTTAAAAACAAGGAGACAACCCCCCCTAAAATCGACACGGTACATGTTTGTTCTAATGCACTTTCCATAAGGCAATGAATTAAAATAACGTGTTTAGAATGCATTGTAAACTTAAACCTCACCTGGTTGATATTTCCACTTAAAAAAAACAGTGTAAGTCTAAGCTGTGTGTGCTTTTCCAAAACTTTTACACTGAGGTAAATGTGAATATCTTTTCGTTTTCATGTCTGCTAAATTCCTCTGTAGCTGGTAGCTCTTACAATATATGTACCTGTACCTAGGTATTATAAAATATATCAGGCTCCAGAATAAGGGGAGACGTACACAAGGGTGAATCCCACTATGAACTAATATCCAGTAATATTCAGTAAGGAAGAATTCCTTTTCTTCAGAGCTCTGTTTGAGCAATGACTTTTTAATAATTAAGTGTAGTCAGGATGCTTGATCACAGATGCATCAATGGGAAAGCAATCCAACAAAGAGAGGATGGAAAGGAAATGGTTTCATTACAGAAGGCGATATCCTTTAACCCATAATATAAAAGAAATTGGGGGAAAATTTAACTGCCATTTAATGGCATGGGACTGGTCTGACCCTCAGAGCAGAGAACACTGAATAAAACAACACCACCCCACCTCTCCCATGCTTGGAATTATCCAGAATTATTAAATAACCCCATCAGAGTTAAATAAGTGGTGGGGTTGTTTAGCATGGAGAAAAGGAGGCTCAGGGGTGATGTTATTTTGCCCTAAATCTCCCTGACAAGAGGGGGAGGCCAGATAGAGTCAGGCTCTGCTCCCAGGCCACAGGGACAGGAGGAGAGGGAACGGCCTCAGGCTGGGCCAGGGGAGGCTCAGCTGGGCCAGCAGCAGGAATTTCCCCATGGAAAGGGTGCTCAGGCCTTGGCAGGGGCTGCCCAGGGAGCTTTGCAGTGCCCATCCCTGGAGGTGTCCCCTGGAGGTGGCACTCAGTGCTCTGGGCTGGGGACAAGGTGGGCACGGGGCACAGCTGGGACTGCCTGGGCTGGGAGGGCTTTGCCAGCCTCAGGGATCCTGGGATTCTGTGAAAATAAATCACCATAACTGAGGCATGGAAGGTGTTGAGCTCCTTTGCTGATGAAGAAGAGCTGTGCAAGGGAAGGTGTGAAGGAGGAGGGAGAACTGGATGGGAAGTGCTCTCTCCTCAGCCGTGAGCAACACTGAACTCCAGCCGAGGTGGATTTACAGATTTACAGGCTGGAGAGGTTCTTTCTCATACAGACTTCATATCCCTCTGAAAATTAAACTGCATGCATAGAGAAGACTTAGGAACAAAGATATTGTGGAGTGGAGCAGTAAAATCACCTGAATGGGTAATGTTTCACTTTCACAGCCAGATGTCTGAAACATGGCATTGAAAAGTTTGCATGAAAAAAGCAAAGCCATCTTACATCTTACATTTTAATGTGCTAGTTGTAACGTTTGGATGAAATGATACAGACACGTAGTAGCAATAAGTTAAACCAATAAGGTATACTGTAACTCCTTGAGATAACGTGCTGCCCTATGCTGAGTGTTTCTTCCTTTTCCTTCCACATTCCCAATTACCCAGAACACTGTCTGAGTGTATACAATACTCAAAACCATTTGTGCCACCCTAACTTTTTATCAAACAGTGCCACTCAACATCTGTGCCCTTTATAAGGTCTGCCTTTACCCCTAAATTTGGGTTAGAAGGATATTCAGAATTTTGATGTGAAAACCACGGGGTGTTAGGCTTTGGCTCACAAGCAGTTTCTGCACTCCTGAAATATTCATAAAGCAAATCCACCTTTTCCAGGGAACATTATAAGAACTATAATAAGAATTATTGTTCCAGGGCATGTTATAAGAACTACAGGTAACTGAGGCACAGCTGTCTCCCTTATGCTCCGTGGGCAGCACAAAATGACAACTTCAGGAGATGGGAATCCCATTTCAAGGCTTGGCTTGGGGGATGCAGCAAAGACAACCCTGCCTTGCTTTTGTTTCCAGCTGCCTGAGCATCAACCATCTCTGCATTCAGCAGGTTCAGCCTTGTGCCTGCTCACAGCAATGCCCTCAGCCCTGCCTGCTCTGTGCACACACCTCCTCTGCAGCCCAGGCAGGGCTTACATCGGGTTTTTCCAGCTGGGATGTGACTCTGGTACCAAACCCTGCTGAGATGGATGTCAGTGGAGAGGCTGCAACCACATCCCAGGCCCAGGAACAGAGAAGAAGGTGTTAATGGGATGGCTGGGACTGTTTTGGTCCGTGCAGTAAGTCTGCACACGCTGTGCATTTGTGTCAAGTGAGTGGAGCCTACACAGCTGAGAGGCAGAGACGTGCCCCTCATGCATGTGAAGGTTTCCTGTAGCTTTCTCTTTCTGAGGTCCATTTTCACCTTTGCTAAATACATATAATTCCATTTCTCCTCATAATTCCTTTTCTCCATAATTCCATTTCTCCTCATAATTCCATTTCTCCTCATGGTTCCATTTCACACCTTTGGACACTACTTGTATGCACAAGTTTAAGGTCACACAAATGTGGCCAAAGTTTCAAAATAAATTCCTTCCTCTGTGCTCTTCCACAGCTCTCACTATTTTCAGGTGCTCTGCGCAGTTTTGAGAGATGATCTGCACAGGGCATCGTTAGTAATCAAATTTGTCTCTCTTCTCAGTATAAGCATGAACAAAACCGCCCCAGAAATTACGTGACAAGATCAAATTCAGAGCTTCCCTTTAAACGCTAAAAAGCGGTTCTGGAATCACAACTGGAGTGTGAATTTTGGATGTGGATGAGGACGTGGAGTTGCTGGATGATGAATTTAATGGATTTGTGGGCTATTTCCAGATCTTGTAGCACTGACTGATACTTGCAGGTGAAGCCTTCCCTGCTCGGCCCTGGCAGTGAGTTTCCTCAGCTGCAGTTACACTTTTGGCTCCGTGAGAGCATACACACTTATTAAAAGCCTGCCACTTAATAAAAGAGGAATGTGAAAGCTTGGCAGAGCCACGAAATTGCTCAGTGTTATCTTGCTGTATTTTCTGGAGAAGTTATGAACACACTCAAACTATCTAACAGTGCTTAGATCATCTTCCTGTTGGAAATTACTCAGGCAATCGCACGATAAAACCTTCACTTAAAGCATTATCTGGAGATCTTTCCCCTCACCCTCTTCAAAGATAGCTGAAAGTAAATAGTTATTGCCACACATCAGATGTTATCCCACATTTCCCGCCAGCAGCCATTGTGCGTAATTGCAGGGGCTAAAGATTTTCCTCTTCCTCTTCTCCTCTTAACATATTTTGCATACTTATGTAATGCTTTTAATAACCAGCCCCTCCTTCTCCCGCGGAGACGCGAGACAGAAAAAGATGACAGAGAAATAAAAGGGGAGATGCATGTAATTTCTGTCATCCTCTAAACGGAGAGCATCTTCATTAAACCCGACAGGCTGTCAGCTGTGACAAAGCTGAAGTGTTGAGTGCTCTGCCTTCTCCACTTCAAAAAAGTGTTTGGAAAAGCACCAGGATGGGACAGACAAGCTCCCACTGCCCTCTTGATCCATGGGAAGGTTTTCTTCTTCTTCAGGCACGTTTAATTTAATCGCCCCTGCTTTGCTCTAACGAAGTCTAATTTGTTTGACTCATCTACTTAATATGCCAAGTAAAGATTTTTCTAAAGGGAAAAAAAAAAATCCTTTCAGAACTACTGAAGCTTTTTGTTTGTTTGGCTGTTAGCAGGCTTCAAGAGAGGAAGACAGAGAAGCCTCCTTCACAACAATTAAAAAAAAAAACACTGTCAAAATACAGCTCATAATTCCCGTTTATTATTCCTCCTCAGCAGTGTTTGTATTAATGCCTTGAATACTTGATTATAATAATTTCAGCATCTGATTTTCAGAGATGTTGAAATCTCGTTTGGCTTTCAATGCTTGATGCCTTTGAAAATTTGGTTCAATATCTGGAATATGTGTCTCATTCAAAGACTTCAAAGGCTTCCAGGAACCCTCACTATCTCTTGCCTTGGTAGTGTGGGCAAGCATAGTAATGCATTACCATTTAACACAGTATTTAAACTTGTTTTCAGATAGAATTTAAACCCAAGGCTGGGCTGGGTGGGGCTCTGAGCAACCTGGCCTAGTGGAAGGTGTCCCTGCCCATGGCAGGGGGTTTGAATTAGGTGTCCTTGAAGATCCCTTCCAAGCCAAAGCATTCTATGATTTTATGAAAATTGAAATTCTTTACAGAGAAGCTCTCAGAGATGGATTCATGCAATTCAAACAAGTCAGTGGAAAAACAGGGAATGGAACCCATAACTCTTTCCCCAATGTCCAACATAATACATAACTTAGCCTCACGGTGAGACTGAAAAGAAAATATATAGATCCAAGGACTAGAAAGACCATTAGAGTAATTTATTTTCACCTTCCATCCTTTTGCCATTAACCCCTGCCCAAGCCCATATCTGGAAGTTACACTAAAGGTTTTTTAAAAATACATTAGTCATGATTAAAGATTTCTTGTAAGTGGAGAGCATGTGATAGCCCAGGGTAAATTATTCCAATTATTCTTACTTTTGAAAATTAGTGTATTGTTTGGGTCCACCTGCCTTTGCCCCAGTTATTAGATCTTACTGTGCCTTCATTAAAGATTTCCTCCACAGTCAGAAATCTTCTGCCCATTTAAGTCCTTACAGAACATGAGGAAATTACCTCTTATACCATCTTTCTCCTTAATTAGTTATACAGATTGAACTTCCTAAATCATTTACTGTGAATTATTCATATCTTGAAATATTCTTGTAGGTTTTTGCTCAACACCTTAATAGCTTTTTGAAGTTCCTTTTCAAGCTTGGATCATGCACATAAATTCAGCTCTGAAATTTCTGGTTCTGGTTGCAGTGAATGCAAAATGTCACCAGATTCCTCTGTACAATTTTTATTTTTCCACGTATCCATGCAGTAATTGAACCCATTGTGGAAAATTGTGATCTCCCTTTCAGAGTCATGGATTTGGGGATTTCAATCCTTCTGTAGATGGGACCTATCACCTGACTGTCCTAAAACTGGAATTATTGGTATGAAAACCTCACTGCTCAAATCAAACCTCTTCAACACAACTCACCAAGCTGTGTCTTCTTTTGCCATTACGCCAATATTTTAGCAGTTGGCATATTTTGCCAACAGCTTTTCCTTAACAGAATTTCATTCTCTAATTGAAACTCTAAATTCATGTCTTCATCTGAGAGATTAGCAAACCACTTGGTTGGAGGATAAGGAGATGGACCCCAAAGAGATGGGTCTCAGTGTCCTGAAGAACACAAAGTAGGAAGAGGTGGAGGAAAACTGGGTCATATCTAGGCTTGTCCAAAGGCCCCAAAACACATGACATTTTTGAAACACGCCCCTCATTTTCCTGTCTGCTGACCAGTGCCCTAAATAACCTACTGACTTCTTTAAATCTGAGTGGCGTTAGCAAATCATGTGCTCGTTTCTCTAAGTGAGAAGAGGTCACATTAACAGTTATGAAATTGCTCTTATGTAAGGTTTTAATGTTTTCCCATTAGACTGCATAATATTAGAGATTAAAATAAAATTCTGTTTAGGTTTCCTATGTGAGATTGTTCTCATGTATAATTCATAAGAAAATGTGAGCACTTTCCTGTCGAATTAGCGCATCGTATTCTTGCAGGAAAATGAGAATATTTTAAAATCACATTGTTAATTATCCTTTAATCATGCCCTTTTCCCCCAGCATGCTGGTAGTCTTTAAATAGGGGTAATGTTACCCTCAAGATGATTTAAAAAATCATATTTGATTTTTTTCCTTTGTTGGAAACACATCTAACGGCGTTGTGTTATTGCAGCCTAAATTGGGTTGATCGAAATTAAGAGAACAGATGGCTGTTCTAATCGTGTGCCAAATGGTAATAGAGAACAAATAAACTCTTGCCAGTGGTACTTGCCACCTCCACTGGATAGAATCCCTTCTGCTAAGCAAGTTTCCAGTGTGACCTGTGCATGGAAGGGGAGAGAATTCCCACAGAGCCAAAGGGGACAGGAACTAGAACTAGTTTTATGACAAACAACAGTTTATGCTAAACATCAGTTTTATGCTCAACATTTTATACTTTGTTTTATGCTGAACACCACCCACAAACAAACCAGTCTGCTGCTGAGGGCACGGGAAGTGTGCTAGAACCTGCTTAAACCCTGCCCTGCAGTCACAGTCCTGGGAAGGCTTTTGATACCCAGCCCAAAGATCAGATGAGGAGAGGAGGTGTGAAGGGAAAGGAGGTGTGGGTACCTTTCCAAGTATCACTCACTCCCATGTACTCAGCCTTCATGAGGTACCCTTAGAGGATATCATGACTCATTTCCTGGGAGAAAAAAAATTGGTGGCAAAGCTTCTGAAGTGCCACCATAGTACAATGCTACTCATGAGGAATTCAGGTGTTTGATATTGCCATTTTTTCCTGACACAAGGAAAGAAAAAGCCATAAAATCCATAGGGAGTGTTGTCCAAGGTGAGGGAGGCTGCTGTGATATTGGTCTATAATTCCAGGCTCCTCAAAGCTCGCAGAAATGTGTCTTATCCTAAAGCCAGGCTTGCAGGTCTGAAGTTTTCTTCAGCTCCAAAGCAGTTGGTTTCCCCTTTCCCTTCTGTTTTGTTGCTATGGGCTTTTTCCCCCCCAGAATTAAATTTGAGAATTTATAAAACAAGCATTTTATTTAGACACATAATTTGTTTAGACTTCAATAAAGAATAACTGAGATTTTCTCTCTGCAGAGAGCTAAGGACATTCATTAATATTTCCTGTCCTATGACCTGATGTGGTTCCAGCTGCAACAGAGATGGATTCACAGCTTGGCAAAATTTGTGCAGAACTGGCAGCTCAAAACTAAGATATTTTTTTCTTATATCATCATTCTTTACCCTCCCTCACCTCCTCTTCCTCAGCTAAGGATAGAAGCACCTGTTTTGGTGGCAGCTCAAGTCTGAATCAGGGTTTATTGTGAATAAATCTGTTCCTTGTCAGTCACTCTGCCCCTCAGCCAGTGGAATTCAGAGCTGCTCAAAGCGTGGGAGGCCCAGCCCAGCCACCATCACCATGGCTCTAAAATGCCAAGCAAAGTCATGGAATATTTTACACTTGATTCTTCAGAGATTAAAGAGGAAAAGAGTAAAAAAAAAAAAAANAAGCAAAAAAAAAAAAAAAAAAAAAAAAAAAAAAAAAAAAAAAAAAAAAAAAATTGCTGGGTTTTTTGGCATCTCTATCTCTGAGGAATATCACGGACCAGCAATGTCCTTCTGCATCTTTCCAAAGAACATGGATCTAGAGAAATTTAGATGCTGTGGTGTTTGCTCCATTCCAAAATGTCTCTCTGTTCCATAAATGGGGATTTTGCCATAGCTGCAGTTCTCCAGATTTCCCTTGATGATTTGCATGAATTATTCCTACCTGAGACAACAAACCTGCACATTTCTTGCCTAAAGAACCATAAAGTGAATACAACTTGGAGAAAAAAAGAGACAGAAAGAAAGAAAAGGAAATAAAGAAAGGGAAAAAAGGAAGGGAAAAAGGGAAGGGAAGGGAAGGGAGGACTGAACAAAATAAAGTTGCAGTTTTGTCTTTGTAAGCTGAGCTGAGAGAGATTATCTGCTGAGTCAATTGCAGCTGTCAGTAGGAANAAAGGGAAAAAAGGGAAGAAAAGGGAAGGGAAGGGAAGGGAAGGGAAGGGAGGACTGAACAAAATAAAGTTGCAGTTTTGTCTTTGTAAGCTGAGCTGAGAGAGATTATCTGCTGAGTCAATTGCAGCTGTCAGTAGGAACAGGAGTTGTGGTTCCCTGTTGGTTTCCATTGAGACAGGATGAGGCCTGAGCCCAGTGTTCCAAAATCAGGCAGGTCCTGACTGCTGGTGGCAGCTGCATTCCTGGTTTTAGCTGCTCTAAATTCAACAGCATCATGAGTTTATTTGTGCTTCTGTAATCTCAGTATAAGGAAAGACATTATGCTCTTATATGTGCAGTGCTGTACCTTTCTGAATGAGTTTGGCCATTTTGAAAAAAGAGACTGTAAATTACCCAAAGCACAACATATTTTATTCTGTTGCCCTATCTGTGTTTCTGAGACTGCAAAAATGTATTTCATGCCAACTGTCCACACCAACTCCACTTATGTTACACATGCAATCTTCAGATTTTATAGAGGAGGAATAAACATTCATTTGTTTTGATTTTTGTGGGGTTTTGTTTTGGTGTTTTTTTTTTTTTTTTTTATTTTGTTTTGGTCTTTTTCCAATAAGGCATAACTTGATGCAGGAGCTGTGCTTTTGTGTACACAGACTAGGTTTGGTTAAGGGTTACCATTTTATGATTGAACTGTATAGACCTGACTGATCACACAAGGTTTTTATTTAATTGTTCCCCCTCTTAATCTTTGATGAATTTATTAGGCATGAGCAGCTACAGCTCTCTACCTGCTGTTGTTAGCTGTCATCCTCCAGGATATTGAATAAAACTGCCATAATCTTTAATGCCTCAGTTTTAGATGATTTGAGTGCTTGCATACGTTGCTGTAGAAGCTGCTTTCCTCATTTCAGCTGGGAAGCAAGCAGATAATTTTAAATCACCAGCTAGTTTTAGGGGCTCTGATTAAAGAGGATTCAACTTTGCCCATGATATATGGAGCTGTCTGGAGGATTAAAATCTTTTTTCCTGAGGCTTTTACTGGTGCATCCCACATAAATAAATAGCCTGGAGCTGACCAATGGCTTAGCACAAATAAAATAATTCTCTGTTTTTTTGTAACTTCAAGGACCATAACCCATTTCCCCCGTAAATTTGAACACAAGCTCATTAATTAAAGAGAAAACCTCCATCTCCTCTGGCCTGAACAGCAGCTGCTTTATGTCACCACCATCAAACGTGCACCTTGATAGTTTTGGAGCTTTGAAGTCATTGTATTTCCAAAATATAAACAGCTATGGACAATATGATCAGAAGTCACAGCCCTGCAGGCACAGAATTCCAGCAGTGGCAGAATTATTTTGACTGGGTGCAAACAGCCAACATTATCCCACAGCAATCACAGCAGCTTGCAGCTCTCTGGCCCCACAGGTTTAACCACATTTATGCTGCAGGTAACTGGGAAGGCAATGGAGCATCTCAACCTGAAGGAAGAGTTTTATGAGAAATTTATCACAGTAGCCACTCCCTTCCACGAAAAGATCTCTTCAAAGCTTCCCAAGACACCTGAGCAGACAGAATTTTTATCTAAAGGGTGTGCAGTAGCAGAGACAAAGCCTCATGTGGTGCATTCTAGTGTGGGGTTTTTATTTTGAGAGTGCAAAATGAGGGAAAGTGAAACAAGTTAATTTGGTGTTATGGTAATGACACAAGGAGGAATTAATATCTTCCTTGCTCAATTTGAAAAAGTAAACCTATGTTTGGATAAAAAAATGATTCAGAATATTCACTGTGGGAGGAAGCAGCTCCACTAGGAATTAGAGACAAAATAAATAATTTCCCCTGGAGACTCTTGGTCAGTCTACTGGGAAAAGAATTCAAGGTTCAGCTAATAATTTTTAAAGTTAAGAAAAAATCTGCTAATGATGTACATTCCTATCTTTTTGAACAACACAGTAGTGTTAAATCTATGATGTTGCTTTTCAACAGCTCTATGAAACTTAAAATACTTTTTACCATTTCCCCTCACTACAACAATTTTTCCTCTATTTTTCTCTTTCTCATACAAAGTAATTTTGATTCTCAACATAACCAGCTATTTTATAGGATGGGACTCTACTCCTGTCTCCTCTTTATCCTTCACACAGGCACAGAGCTCCACGTTGTGCATTTTGTGTATTTAAATATTCAGCTCTCATTACCACTCACACACGTGCCATTAAAAAAAA
>VWYO01013345.1:0-21691 GCA_013400275.1 Rhadina sibilatrix
ATTCTTCTCCCTCAGCCCAGACCCAAGTCACTTTAGCTTATCTCCATTAGGGAACAGTTCAGGCACTCAGTCAAAAGGCCTATACAGGGTGTGGTGGTTTCTCTGCAGCTTTTGCAATACAGTTTTGCTGTAATAGGCAAAAATTCTTCATGAAGATATTTAAGCCATAAATTATAGCCTTCAGTCTCTGACACTCTTTACTGGATCACTTGTTCTGTTCTGGTTTATCACAGCTGCATGATACTCCTTCAAAGTATGCTCACTCCTTGCTGCAAACTTGAGTCCACATCAAACAGCATTGAACTGACAGGCCTTTCATAGCATGAAAGAGGATGCAAATACATGAGGATCAGCTTCATTTTTTCTACAAAATTGCATGAAAACTATGATGTAAACTATGGTATAAACCAGCAAAGGACCTGGTATGCAACTGTGTCAATCATTTTGTTCGTTTTCTGTTATGTGCAGCAGTCCATGATTATGTACTGGTTTTTGTAACGTGGTATTCTGAGGGAATTTAATTATGCCATGATTCTCATGTGCTGAACCTAGGTGTATTGGCTTCCCTCTTGTTCTTTGTTTAACTAGTACTGCAGATGTACTTTCATTCAGAAACTCTTTACAAGTAGGTCTTGCAAACTGAACTCACAAATAGGAACAGTAAACTCTTAATTGCTTTTCTCAATGAAATACAATAAGTAGGATTTTTTTTTTCCATTCTGATAAAATAAAAGAAATAAAAATTCTTGCAAACAAGGGTTTGTTATCCCACTATTGAGAGTTCTGGTTTAATGAAAGGATTCTTTGTTCATTGTGTTCTTTTTCCATATGCCACTGTAAAAATTTGTGTTTAAATACCCGTCTGAAAGAGCTCTTTGCACTGTACAGTATTTGTCATTCCAGATATCCTTAAAAGCCACAAAACAATAGGGAAGATTAATTTATTGATCTACAGATGAAAAATTAATAGTATTTTCTATGCAATTTTTTTCAAATACTGAAATATATTGCATGAAAATGTGTTGGACATCAGAAAGAAATTTTTTAATTGTTTCCATTTTTACCACTATCTGCAAAATCTTATAAAGTTGTTCAAAACAAACAAAATACTAAGAAAACGAGATTACTAATGAATTAAACTAAATTATTAACATTATACACAGGTGTAGTATGGTTGAACTGTTTCTTTTTATGGTCTGGTGGACATTTACAGCTAATCAACATTCCTGTGGAAAGCTTGAGTAAAAAATGCCTTAGGAATTAAAGCTAGATGTATAACATACTGTGTTGGTAGGGACTCATTTCATAGAGCAGTTCTCTGTACATTGAAGTGTAAACATAAAAGGTATTTCCTGACTATTTGACATTGTAATTACACTATCAGATAGTGTTAGAGAACCATGGCTAATTGTCCAAAATTTAATGCATAATAGGCAGCAAATTAATTAGTCATCTAGTGTTTCAATCACAATCGCTAGCAGTGTTCTTCAGGCTATGTTTCTGACTTGCTGACCTTGTGATAGTCATTGGACCCCAACTTTGGGCCATGTTGCTGCATGTATCAGAACAGGCACACAAGATGACAGTGCGATAAGATCATGTTGAAATCTTCCCTAGTGATTAAAAAAAAAAAAAAACATTCTTTGAGGGGCAAATCTCGGGAGATGAAATAACTTCAGTAATCTTGTTGTGAGTTTCCCAACTCACAACAAGATTCCCTGTTGTTTTGTGGCTTTTAAGGATATCTGGAATGACAAATACTGTACAGTGCAAAGAGCTCTTTCAGACGGGTATTTAAACACAAATTTTTACAGTGGCATATGGAAAAAGAACACAATGAACAAATTTGTTGATTCTAGTCTCCCAAAAAAATCAGCTGCAATTTGTAGTAGCACATAGAATTCACATATAAAGAGTTATGTTTACATGACAGCAAACATAAAAGTGTTTCAAATCTCATCCTGACAAACTAATTCAGTGACAGTGTCTGATATTTCACTGAGTGGTATATACTAATGCTTATAATTACAGTTTTAGTAACAGGAAGATAAAATGTTGCTTCACCTTATTTGTAGCCTAGTTTTTCCAAAGAGTTCCACCTTTTCAATCCAGTTTGTCTCATGCTAAGTCAGTATGAGAAAAATAATTAGATCAGAAGGGAGAAAATGGAAAGGACACCTAGCAAAATCTGGTTTGGTTTTTTTGTTGTTGTTGTTTTTTGGTTGGGTGGTTGGTTTGGTTGGTGTATTTTGGTTTTTTGTTTGTTTGTTCGTTTGTTTTTGTACTACCAATGTTTTGGAAGTCTGAAGGCTTTATTTTGATAGGGAATTTTTACTGAGAAATATGTAAGTCCACTTTCTCTTGCTACTACTTTAATTTTACCTCTGATTACCTTTAAAGAACAGAGTAATGTCTCAACTAAGAGATAACTCCAGATTGGACAGAGCACCAGAGGGTGAACACTAACCTGCATAAAAGTCCTTTTAATTCCAGTATCTCTATTAATAAAAACCTGAAAGGAGCAGGTGTACATAAGAGCTCAGCAACTCAATGAACTTATACAAATAGGTAACATTTTAACTGTATTCTGCACCAAAATATTGAACTTAAGAAAGGAATTTACTTTTCAAAGTGTAATATGCAAGTAGCAGATTTTTTAATCAAAATAATTGCCAGATTATGTGATTCTTTATTATATATTAAATTATATTATATGATAATATAATGAAATTATGAAAATCTGTTATATGATAAATGTCTTTATTAGAACATGACTGCAGCTTTTCATGTGCCCTAGACTTTTCCTCATGAAAAAATGAATTGCAGTGCTTCAATTATCCCCATTATCCCCACTAAATGGAAAATTAGTTGAAGTACACTGACAGGTACACTATCTAATTCATTTTCTTTTATCAAAACACTAGAAGGCCTTTTTAAAGTGACCACTCCTGGAGCTTGAAAGAAGTGTTTTCTCAGGAATAACTAACTGAGTTGCTCTCAGAAGCACACTCTACTCTGTTCTGGCCTGTCTGGGATGTTGGATGTTAAACACCTACAATCCTACAATATACAAAGCAGGTAAAGTTACAAGCAAGAGACAGATATTGTGTCTCTATAGCAATCATACATATTCCTTGGTGTTGATTTATTTCTTTCTGAGATACATATTGGCCACTCTTGCTCTAAAATTTTACTCCCTCTCTATAGGAGGAACCACCCTTAGTGGTTCAGTCTGGGGTTAGATTTTCTCCTACCAGCTTAATAGGTTGTAAGGTTAAGCAGGCATATCACAAGGCCTTCAGCAACTGACATAGAACATGCTGGTTGTGAGCCATTTTCTCCTGGTAAAACAATGGAAGGCAATTTTCGAAACAAGGTAACATAAATAATGATGCACTCATTTTCACAGATATATATGCAGAATCACTATCAACTGCTGGTATATATATTTACAGAGGCATACTGATTAGCATTAATTCATAGAAAAATCATTTTCATTCATTTTCTTGCTGTCAGTATTGGTAGAGTATTTTAGGGTAAACATTATACTCAAATGTAGACACTGGTTTATATAAGAAATGAAATAAAGTTTGACTGAAACTTTACCTGTTTCTATTACATATTGAGAAGACAAGAAGAAATTTCATGAGCACAGATTGAGGAGAATCAAATTCATTCTTAATATATGGCCAGCAATTTGCACAGTCAGTGTTTTTCCATGGTCTCATTGTGATCACAGAGAAAGAAAAAACAATCCAAGAACATGCTATCCCTAAATAAGAATTTGCAAATATAACAATATATGGTTCAAGGCTGAACTTAAAGGTCAAACTATTTTGCCACTCACATTGTCTCTTTCCAATTTTAATGGATTGAATCTCAAACCACTGATAGTCAACATTTTGTCCCTCAAGATCTGCCATTTTGAAGTAGAGAGTAGGCCAAAGAGTACAATGACACAAAGGCTTCATTTTGAAAACTTTCTGCTATTCACTCATGTATATGACAACAATTCCGCACAAGAGTTTTGGGATTAGTTTCATCACACATAGGAGTCATATTTGTAGACATTCATAAGCAACTTGCTAAAACCTAATAAATTAAATATTCTGATATGTTTCTAACTCAAAAAGATAAACAAAAATACCATTCAGATACAGCAAGATAAGCCTAATTAAATACTGAAATCAAACAAATGTACAGATTTTTTTCTTACCCACCCTTTCACCCTTCCACCTTGACTATTCTGTTTTGTTTCTCTCTTTAGCATTGCTTTATGCATATGATTCATACAATATGTAAGTTGATGTTGAATAACTAGTAAGTTAGTGGTTTTTGAACAAAATTATGAAGCTTCTAACAGGAATGCTATTTTCAGAAGGATTTCTTATGATACTTGAGTCCTAAACATCAAATACCTTTAGAAGAGTTTTTCATTAACCAAGTACAAAAACTTGGAGTGCCATTTTCAAGAAACATGAAGAAAAAACTTTCTGCAAGTCTACTAATTATTTCAACAGGTTCCAGAAAACAGAGGGGATATAAAAAACAGGTGGAATGATTTCATGAAGAAGCTTTCCAGTTTTGAGACACTTTGGTAAAGCAACACAAAAAGATGCATCACTGAAAGAGTAGGATCAATCTGGACTGGGATATGTCTAGTAGCAACAAAATAAATGTTATTTTGTTATTTGTCTTACATCCACTTCTCTGTCATGTCCCACATGTGCCATTAAGCAATGCGAAGTTATATTTTAGGTAACAGACACCTGAGATCATTTACTCTTCCTTGTAGGTCAGTAATCCACTCTGGGTTGGCTACAAGAGACTGTTATCTTGTAGTGGAATTTTCCTCTCTCTTCAACATCCTAAAATATGATTATAGAAACAGAATTTAGAATTTGCTATGATCTTCTCTAAACTAAGGGCATAGAAACACTACAAATATTTACTTCCTTGCCTCTGTTGTACACAGGTCATTGACAGAAAATATTCCAAGCTTATTTTCCTGGGAGAAGTCAAGACACACTTACCAGGTGAGTCAGTATGGCTGGAATCAACTTTCAAAGACCTTGATTTTTTTTCTAACATTTTTCAACTTTATTATTTCCTCAGATGTTCCTATGGCACAGCATCACAGTATAAAGTCAGAGCTGACACAGCTAAATACAAGAACTACATAGCTAAAAAAATACATTGCCAGTGACCAGTGCTAGATCAAGCCCTGAGGCAGTTTACCTTCAACGTGAACGCATTACACCTAAAGGTCTCTCTCCCAGGTCTGGCATGCAGTGTCAGCTCTGTGTAATTCTGGTGTGTAATCAACTCAGTCAGTACCAAGCCACCTTTTATACTGGAGAATGCTGTACAATGATCATTAGCTGATGATAAATAATGAGCAATAAATAATGAGCAACACATCTGCTTCAAAATTAATGGGGTTTTGTGGGGTTTTTTTGGGGTTTTCTTTTTTGTGTTTTGTTTGTTTGTTTGTTTGTTTTGTTTTTTGGGGGTTTTTTTGGAAGATAAGACTCTTTTTAGATTGAGATGATGTTGAGGATCAAAAGCAATTTATTCTGTGACTTTGACATGTTTTTATCATTTCTTTGTTATTGGTTGTCCTGCATTGGAACGCTTACACAAAAAATAATCTAGTTGGATAACCTCATGTTTTATTCTATTCTAGACCAATCAAAGTGCGTTCATGCTAATATTAACCCCATCAAAATACAAGGTAAGCAATTTTCCTTCTACTCCTGACATTACAAAAGCCAGCCTTTGTGCATTTGCAAAAAGCTCTATGACACACTGACACTTTATATATGCAACAGAAAGACAACTAGACCAGGACTTCTAGTTTGTCCTTCACATCAAAAGGGTGAATGAATGGTTCTGTCTTTGCTCAGCCAACACAGTAATTTGATTTCTCTGGTAACACTTACACTTCTATGTCTCCAGTTCCTTTGGAAGACAGCACAAGTGCAAATGACATAGGAGAGCAACAATAAACTTCTAATGAAAACATTAGCTTGTTCCAAATAGGAATGATTTACTTCTCATACCAGTGCAATACATATTTGTCCTTCATTTTGGAGAAAAGAAAAGGGGCGGGAAGAAAGAAGTTATGATCACAGCATCAACATGAATGCTTGCCACTGAAGAAACTAACCTAAGAGATTATCACATGTACACATCCTTGTCAAGCACTCACCTTTATAAGGTCTCTGCTAAAGAAAGAAAAATAAACTGTTCTAATTATTAGTTATGGTTTTGTTTCTAGTAGACATGGTGGTGAACTCAATGTTTTCTAAGTACATGCAAAATCAAGAAAAAAAGGTTTTCTGGTTTATTTGCTTTTATTTTCAGGTGTTTAAGAAGCTTCAAATAAGGCTTTTATTGCAGACTGAACATCGAACACCAAATTACTTCTGTCTTTCATGATGTGTTAAACTTGGTTACCAAAAAGAGCATGGTACTCAGAATCACTCATTGATTTTCAAAATCCATTTCATCATTACACCACAGAGTAAATATACCAAGGAGCAAAACTGATCTGACATAAAAATTGAAAAACAAAACAAATGAACTAGACAAAGAGTAACTAGTTGTTTTGCTTATGCCAAATTTTAATACAGATCTTACATCAGTACTAATATTCAAATTAGTTTCCCTATACAAGTGTTGCAGTATGTAATTCCTTAAATAGATTTATCTCCACGTGGGCAAAATCTAGGATAAGCTCTAAAAGTCTTAAACGCTACACTGAGTTACAAAAATTAAAACCTGGACTCAAAATTGTGGCATTGAATGTCTCAATTCTAGTTTTCTTTTACGGTTTTTCATACATTATGAATACCTGGGCAATAATAATAATATTGACTACCAAATTATCGTATAAGCAACTTTTCCACTAGCTGTTTTTAGAGAAATTTCTCAGTTCTGTTGGATTTTTTTTCTCCCCATGGAACAAAGTCAAGAACATATGAGTAATCCATTTTTAAAAGAAGTATTCCTTGCTTTATTGCCTATAAAGGCTGAAGGAGAAAAAAAAAAAAAAAAAGCCACAGGCAGGTTCATTAGAAAAATGAAATAGCCCAGGATTGCTGCTGCTGCTGCTATGCAAACTGCATTTCTAACTAAAAGTCTTCATCTTAAATATTAAGAAAAATGATGGGCACTTTAAGCATATCCCTTTTTCCAGAGCAAATATGTATCTTTAAACCTTAATGCAAACAGTGAAAAAAAACTGGTTCTTCATGAACAGTCGGAATTTAAGAGAGGAAAAATAAGCAAAAACCTAGAAAGGCCATGTGAAAATTTTCTACCTTCCAGCAACACTGTCCTGGGTTGTAGAGCCAAATATGTGTATTCTATTTTCATCTGTGGGAGAGAGGCCTGACACCTTCAGNTGTTAATATTCTTAGTAAAGAACTGTTATTCCTATTCCCAAAATCTTTGCCTGAAAGCCCTTGATTGCAAAATTATACTTTTTGGCGGGTGGGGGTTACATTCTCCATTCTCAGGGAAACTCCAGTTTCCCTGGTAGATACCTGTCTTTCCAAACCAAGACAAACACTTTTATTTTTTGCTTAGAATTGAAGTGTTTTCCCCTTCATAAGGCTAGAACCTCATAGACGATTGTTTCTCCTTTTCTTATGGAAAAAAAAAACAAGTTAGATTTATGCGGAAAAACTTTCCCATACAGTTCCAGCAGGTTCAGTTTGGCTTATGTTTCTCTACATCTTCAGTACTTCATAATCACAGTGAAGTTCAAGCAAGTGAAAAAATCCTGAAGATGTCTTGATTTTAGGCATAAGAAACGTCTTAAAAAGCATATTTTATTGTGACTTTCATTAGGAATCTAATGTTTTTTATTTGGGAAATGTTGGCTCATTCCTTTAACTACTTTAGCTTAGGGCAACGCATGTTTTATAGACAGTGCTAAACATCTGTTTGTGCACTCTTCCTTTCACAAAATGATTTCACATTACATTTCTATTAGAATCAGCTCTTCTGCTGAGGAGATTATTACCTCTTGTGGTCCTATTTTGCAAGGGGTTTTTAACCTTTTTCTTCCTTACTTTTGCCTTCAGTTAAATACAACAAGGACATACTGAATGCTAAAGCCCACTCCCTCTTTCCCATACTTACAAATACAGGAGCACAGAGCTGCAACATTGTGAATAAATACTTTGTTGGTAAAATGTACATTAGAGACCAAAAATATAGCAACCAGGAAAATGTACTTTTTCAGGCATTTATGTGTCTCTAGCTCTTAAACCATTAGATACTGAGTGTGTCATACAGATGGCACATTCAGTCCCTGTGGAGTGATGTTGCTGTCAGAAACACTGTACCAGATGTACAACTAAGGAACACCAGCACTCATGGCTGGAATGAAAATTCTGGGAGGCAGACAGAAGTAGGCACACACACAAATGTATCAAACTTAATGGTTACTGTGACAGTCCTTCCATAATTATGGTAAACAAATTTAATGAAAATAAGTCTCTGCCATCTAAAATCATAAAAATAAATTTATCAAATGTATGAAAAAAGCAAAGACGGCTTACCAGTTTGGGGTTTTTTTCTGTGCCAATCAATCTGCTCTTTGCTTAATTAAGCATCGGGCTACAGAAGCTTAATGCTACTATCTTTGGAAAATATATCATTTAGATGATTTTTTTAAATTTCCAACATGTCTATAAATATAATTTCAGTTCACCATAACAAAATCTAAATTATACTTTTCCCTGTTAGAAAAACTGATTAGTTTTCCATCAATATAATTTATATTTCTTGCTAAAAAAGCTTTGTGGCTATCAATATATGAAAATTCTGTTATTCACCAGTCAAGTAAGTTTATTGTTCAGCCTTTACAGAGAATTTTATGTACTTAGTATCATCTATCCATTTTTAAGCACTATTTACCTGCATGGACTCCTCCAGAGTTTATTTCTTTCCTGTAATCTTTCTTTATGTATTTTCTTCTTCTTAACTTTAGTTGTCCAGTCAAGATAATAAAATTTCACTCTAATATTCTGAGAGTAGGCAACATATTAGTATCAAGAAATGCTTTTCTGATTATTCCTCTTGAACTTCCAGAGTAGAAATAATTTTCCCAGGGTATCATTAATATTTATTGTTGGGGTTTAGGATTCATCCTTTTGTTTCTTTCTATTAGGGAATTTTCTCCCACATGTTGCTAGGAGAAAATAATGACCAGGTGCTTAAGAGAGACAAAAGAAGTTGCCTCACTCAGGGGAGGAGGGCACTTGGCTGCACTCCTCTTAATCTGAGGGTTTCTCTCAGAGAGGCAGAGATACTGCAAGAATTGGGCTGGGAAAAAAGGTACTGGGGCAGCTCCTTGCTCTCTTGAACTCCCGACATTCAGAAGGGGAAGGAGGAGGCTGCAGTCTCTGTGGGAAGAATTCGCCACCACTGCAGGATTCCATCTCCTGCTGCCTTTCCTCTACCCGGAGCGGAGCGCTGCTCCAAGAGCGGCCTTTGCACCGGGACCTGATCAACACGCTACTCACCAAGCAAAGGCCCCTTCACATTCTGCTGGGGTACCTCAGGGGAAATCCCGGGACCCCCCCCAGCCCTTTCCCCCTTCCAGGGAGCCTCTCCCTGCCCAGTTCAGGAGCCGGGCTGCTGCTGCCAGCCCTGCCTGTGCCTCTGCCACTGCTGCGGGGCTTTTTGCTGAAGTCCTTCAACCCCTGCCTGCCTGTCCCTGTTTCTGATACATATTGTGTACTACTCCAGGACTTTGCTCCTCCCTGCCATTCCAGTTTCCTGGTCACAAGGATCCTGCTGGGGCACTGAGACGGATCGGCCCTGGGGGTTTGTAAAGCAAAGCCCTTTGTCCATCCCATCTCGTCTGGGCAGAGCTGCCATTACCCCACGCTCCCTGAGCCCGCGCCACAGCGCCCCCTGCAGCCGCGGGGGAGTCGCTGCACCTGCCCTGCCCGCCGGGAGCCACCAGCGCCCCTGCCGGCCGTGACTGGAACTGCACTGAAGGGAAAAGCGCTTAAAGAGCAGGAAGAGAATTTATTGGGTTTTCTGGATTATTCTTTCTTTTGTTTGTTGTTATTGCCATTGTTGTTGTTTGTTTGCCTTGCTATACATATACATACTAGTAAAGAACTGTTACTTTCAAAGTTATTATCATTCGGGGGTGGGGGGGGGGGGTGTCTTATTCTCCATTCCAAAGGAGGTTCCTGCCTTCCTTGGCTGACACCTTTCAAATCAAGACATTTTTCTACTTCCTGTTTATGTTTAGACCTAGAGTTGTGAAAGTCTACATTTCTCTATACCTTCACCAGCTGCTGAACGGAGATAGTGTGAAAATAACTTTAAAAAAAGGACAAAAAAAAAAGAATGTGTAATTTTGGACCTTTAAAATTTCAGACAGAATTTAAGAGAAGGTAGTTATTGGTATTGGTTCCAGCTTTATGAAAAGATTTTTTTTATATATCTATTTAGTAAGGGATTTTTCATCTGTAAATCCCCCTAAAAATATTTCTATTCATTCAACAAAACAGTTTTGTTTCAGGTGCTCTGGAGATTTCATAATTTATAAACAATAACACTAAAATCAAATAAGCTTTATTAGTTGACTTACACGTAAATGTGCCTCAGAGACCTGAAAGAATTGCATCTGTGGTAGTCAACATCATGGGTAGGAGTTACCCAATCAGCATTCTAATCTACCCTTTTTTTCTACTTTTCCACCAGTTTTTCACTTCAAAACCTCAAAAGTCACAATTCAGCTATTTATCTAATTCTTGTAAGAAAAAGAGTTTGAGAACAAGATGACCTCAAAGGAGGGAAGGTTTGGCCTGCATGTATCAAGTTGTACTTGACATCATACTTTGTGTCCTTCCCTCTTATGTTTTGTTTTGTTCTGTCAAAAACTCACTTTCAGCCTTCAGAGACTTCAGAGTTTTGCCAACACTTATCCACTGCTGACTCTCCTTTTTTAAAACAAAATTCAACTAAGGTAATGTCTTGGGTTGTGGAACCAAATATGTGTATTCTATTTTCATCTGTTAAAAAGCAGTTGGGGAGATGGTTTTCTTTATGTCTGGTAACTCAAGGGGGGAGAAGATTGATGCCTTCTGATAATGGGCCATTAGCACTCCCCCAGGCTATACCCACCCCCTATACCCACCCCCCCCTCCCAGCGGTGCATCTGCATTTCCATCACCCTATTGTGAGATGCATCACAGCCCCACTGGCAGTGGGGGCGGGAGGGCAGGCAGTTTCTACCTGGATAAAACTCAGACACAGGTACACAAAAGCAGCTAGCTTTACCCAATTTCCTGGGAGGAAGACTGGACCCCCTCTGACCCACTGGACCCTTCTCACCCACTAGACCCATTTTACCATCACTGGACCCGTTTTTTCATCTTTACCTCACCAGAACCACATCTTCCAGTCCAGAAGGACTCACTTTGGGACTGCTTCCAACATCCTGACCCACAGGGTGTCAGGTTGTAGCCCTGACTCGGTCAGGGCTCTCCAAAATTGTTGTTTGTTTGCTTGGTTTGGGTGGGTGGTTTTGTTTTTCTACTACATTTGTATTATTAATATTCCTAGTAAAGAAATGTTATTCCTATTCCCAAAATCTCTGCCTGAAAGCCCTTGATTGCAAATTATAATTTGGCGAGGGTGAGGGGTTTCTATCCTCCATTCTAAGGGAAACCCCAGTTTCCCTGGCAGATACCTCTCATTCTAAACCAAGAGAGGTAAGAAAACTGAAATCCTGCCCCAAAGAAAACATATATTTTGTCCATTGAGAATATGTTTTGTAAGGGCAGAGGGGACTGTTTTTCATGGACTGATTTGCTTTAATTCATAAATAGTTATTTTACCTATATAACAAAATCTAACAAAGCATCAGCTTGCCCTTAAAAGAAGAAAGACAATTTTCTTCTTTGTTATGGTTCGGTAGTTCAGTAAAAACAGCTATAGGAAATTCTATGACTTAACAAAGATGTTGAGTATGGATAGAAGGGATATTCAGTAAAATTTAATTCAGAATTGTTTGACATTTTTACAAGTGTCTCCCTGAAAATAACACATATGTGCAAGCTACAGCTAAACACGTCTTCCTAATTGAATCTCTTAATTAGCAAAACAGTATTCAGTTCCTATAATCTAGCATAACTAATATTTTACCAGCTAATAAACTGAGTTGTTTAAACTGGAGAACAACTGCAGAATCCAAATAGTCTTTCTTTGCACAAGGATTTCCATGTAGCTTCTTCATTTCTGCACTTTTCTTTCAAATTGGATTTGTATGTGCTTTGGGAGCAAGAAATTTAAATTTTAGCATAGATCTTAAATGATCTGTGCAAATAATGATCACTTATCTTAACAGACACTCCAAATGAACAAGAGACTCCTCTTATAGCAGTTGCACTACAAATGGTAGGCAAAGTTTATTCATTGTGTACTGGAGACATTTCCTCTGGTTTGGAAAAAGTTCTGATCAGCATGATTACTGCATTTTCCCATTAAATTCCAGGACCTCCAGTTCATTCAAAAGTGCCATAGATAAAAGGATAGTGCATTAGAAATATTCCATTAGAAATGCAGCTGTTAACTAAATGTATATTATAGTACATCATACTGTAACTCTGTGTATTAAAATCATGGAAAAATGACATGTAACATATGTGCCCAATATAAAATTTACATAATTTATGAAAACCTAATCTTATGATGAAAGTATAATGAGTCTTTAAGGATGTAATTGTTTTATCATGCAGTTCAATTCCCACTCTTCAAATTGACCCTTACCATCCATTCTGGAAGACAGAAGCAAACAATAATTTTGCTGAAAATAAAAGTGTCAGCCAGAAAAAAAGGGCATTTGTGAATGTGCTTGACATCTTAATCCTCCAGAACATCGGCCCACTTTAAAAATATATTAAAAAATTGAAACTACAGTAGTTAAGAAACATAAGCCATTTAGAAAAGAGAATATAATGGATTTGTTGGGAGACGTCAGAATTTTAACCAATAGGAAATCCAAAAAAAGAACTGATGGTCATAGATAAAAATAGTTATCATAAAAAATGAATGTTCTCATCTTCACAAGGAACATTCTTACCAGATTTTCTTTAGTAGGTAAAAACCACCCTAATTCCACCAGATTTCTGCACATTTATCATGCCACGATATTGTAGTAGCTTTCCAAACCACATGACTTCAGTTTTTCTTTTGGAAATGTCCTGCCTTATGCTCTTTCCTGAATCATGCCTGAAAATTGTTTGCAAAAGTGTTTTTTTTGTAAATCATATCAATGACCATTAAAAGTGACCCAGTGCCCAGGAGCATGCTATGACAACTGTTTAATTTAAAAATGCAGGTATAGCCAAAGTCATTAGAGTGGCAGACTACTTTCTTATCATTTTCTCCAAATTGAAGCAACCAGAAGAAAAGAGATAGAATACAAGGTTCAAATATTTTCAGTCAAAAGCAATTGTTAATAGTAAAAATCTATAAAATTGATATATCTAGAAGAAAACTGCTCTGGAAGTTTCTTGACTTTATTGAATAGGCAAAGAAGAAAATTCCATTAATATTGTAAGCCAAAGATCAAAGCCTCCTAGCCTCCAGAGGGTATAACTCTACAAGGATTAATGGAGTTTCAGTCATCTCCAGCATTCCAACATGTTTGTCTCTTTGAGATACGCAACATAAATAAGCCTGCAGGCTATTCCAAATTGCATCAGCCAGATTAGTATCTCAAATACTCATTTCTAATTCGGTACTCCTAGTTAGATTCTTACTTTTTTTTAACCAATCAAAATGTTCTTTGCAGCAAAGAAAAAAAGTAGAAAAAAATAGTTTTACAATCCACTAGGAATCTATCAATAAATGCACATTTTGTAATTGTTAAAACTAGTTGTGAAGGTTGTTTACATCAATGGCAACCAGTTGCAACAGCTTACTGATGGACAAGTCTAGGATATTTTGGAAATATTATTACTCTACATTAAAAAAAATACCACACCAAAAAACCCCCCTCATAATCTTCAGTACTACTAAGGAGAAAAATGCACCTAGATTCTTCATTTTCTACATTTCCATGCTATCATGACCTTCAAAATGACAGAAAAGTCTGAAGTCTATTTATTTCACGGCCATTTGACATACTGAGTCCTTGTTTACTGACAGGAATTCTTCAGCCATCTACAAGATATAATGAATTTAAAAGATTATAGAAGCTAATTTTTTCATAGGTAAGCAAAGAGATAAAGGGTAAAACACAGACTAACACTCTCAGAAGCCGATACAATATCAGTTGCCAAGAGTAAAGGATCTCCTGAGATTCCGTATGTTAAGTATTACCTGGACTTGTGGTACTGCTTGTAAAGTTACATTATAAACATTAACAGACTACAGATATACAGAGAGGATTCATTGGGGAAATAATGTAAATATTGAAACAACATTTTTTCATCTTTACTTAGACAAAATTCCTAATTACATTAGTGGGAAAGAATGTACAGGTATTTAAGTATCCTCAGTATTTAAGGACTGAGAATGAAGACTATGGGTCCAGATGTCTGGGAAACTTACTTTCAACACAGCTCACATTAAAAGGGAAAGCAATCAGAAAAAAATATATCTGATTAGAAAAGAAACCTTCATCAAGTTGCTAGAAAAAGTTAGTAAAGCAAGAGAGTTTGTTAAAATGACATTTAAAACAAAAAGAATAAGCCAAGCAGAATCTCAGTTGCAGGAATACTTCTATGCTGTCATATACACTTCAGCTTCAGATAATAAAGATAACATAGCTTCTCCCATGTTAACTTCTTCTGTATGATGATTTAACTGAGAAATGAATATACAAGGTGGAGAAAAAACTACAGGAAAACAAATTTGTTGGATCTCATACTCCTAGATCACAGTAACCCGACAGAACAGTTAACAAAATTCTGTTAGGACAAAAACTTATTTTGTGATTGGCACGTGTATTTACTTAAATTACACTGTCCTTCAATCTGCTGGGAAGTGTTTATTAAAAGTACAAACTGAGAAATACAAAATTCTTGTGTGAATTTACAGCTTGGAGAGTATAAAAAATAAATTACCCAGAACTGAGGATTCTTGTCAAAAGAGATACAGTTCACAAAGCCCATCAGATAGATGGAAAGAAAGTGCCAGCTCTCAATTGTCTAATTGATTCAAAACCCTTTACTGTAATACATTTGATTTGTCCATACTGAAGTGCTTCATGCAACTCTGTCCTGGAATCTTCAAAGAATGAGAAAGACTTGATTTTTGTCAGAACTTCATTTAAAGATTTTATTTTAATGCACTTAGATTTCTTTGTTTTCTTCATTGAATTGTAATAGCACACTTTAGAAAGAAAAATTCCCTATTTATTCAAAAAGACTCAGATAATTCTTTGCTAATTCAGAGATTGAATTGATTGATCATTCTTTGGGGTTGAATAATTAAATAAAATGATTATTTAACACTGTAGGGAACAATCCTTTACTGGTACCTCGAGGGACAGTGTAGTTGACCTAATTGGTACTTTGCATTTCTCTTTTCTCTGTTTTAACATTGCTCTGCAAGACTACAAAACCTAACAAAATGTATTCGAAAAGAAAAGATTAAAATTGGTCCTTTCAATAGATCTCATTATTAAAGGCATATTTCTGTCTTTATTATGCTTGAAAGTATGTTGTTTTTACTAACCAAGATTCAAATTTGAGAGCCTCTGTTCAAACAATACCGAAATTCCATGTACTGCAGCTCTCCTCATTTCAGTGTACAAGAAAGAAAACATAGCAGTATTTGGCAGAATCTGATTACGATGTTTATGCGCGCTTTATCCACTAAGCTGAATGTGGAATAGTTCAGGTAATGAGATAAAAAAGAAAATTAAAGATTTAAATTAAAAAAAAAAAAAAATGAAAAGTAGTACAAGCTTTTTCAGTAACAATATCCCTACTCATGTGTGGTCAGCTTCTTCAGTCATCAGCCCACAGAAGGTCATTTGAAAATTCTAGTGATATATAACAGTTCTCAAGAAAAGGTAAACTAAAAATAGAAAATGAAGAGGTAGAAGAAAAGACTAAGGACATATTTTCATGTCAGTACAAGGAAGTAAGAGCTCAGTGTAAGATAAAATTACCCCAGCTTAGAGCTCTTCTAAAGTTCCTGTGACAAAGTCAAACTCAAGTTCTTGCTTATTAAATATCACCAATTTTCAGTAAAAATGGCTTAGTGTGAAAAGAGAAATTAGCATCTTACACTTACATAATGAAGACATCGCATTCTTTCTTTAAAATTATAACATTTCTCTCAAAATTATATGATGTATTACTTTTCTTAATGTAAGAAATGCCTCTCTAGAAATTTTTTTCCGAATCTGTATTCATTAACCACAGATGGACCTCAGGTTTGTCCTAACATAGAAAAATTGGTAAAAAGGATTCCTTTCTTATTATCCCTGTATTGGTATTCGCTGCTTGTCTTACCCTGAGCGCGTTAAACTGATTAGCTATGTTTATTAACATAATAGTTGCAGATCAGGATGCATGTTGAGAAACATTATATGTCTTATTTATAGGAATTATTTTTTGTGCACTGCCACAAGGACTCATAAATTAAAGCTTCTCAACTTTCTCTTCCATTACTTCAGCAGTATGAAAAATGTAATATTTGTAAACTGCAATCTGCTTCCCTTGAAGCTTTTAGAACATTTTAGCAGTACTAATAGCATCTGATTCTGCCACCCTTTCATTTTAGTAAACAACCGAATAAAGAAAATAGACCCTCTGTAGTGAAAGCATTCTATTTCAAATTTTGTTTTGACCTTAATGCAGAAAAGGCAGATGGTTTGGTTTAGCTCTGATTCATATAACAAATAAGGAGGAAGATAAATAGTTACATACCAAAAGAAACTTCATATTTTTTGGTCTTCCTTTAAGCTTGTGATGAAATGAATTTATTAGTTTTTTATATATAATATAATTCTACAAAATTAAAGTGCTTTTGCATAAGTATGAAGCCTATTCAGTAAAACTGTTCCTCATTTCAGGCTATGTTATCTTGATTGTATGGTCTATATAGATGCAAAACCTGTAAAAAGTGCCAGTTATTGGTATTAGTGAAATTTAGGTTATTTAACAGAAATATAGTGATAGTTTTAAAAAAAATCTAAATTCAAAATTCTGAAATTTCTCTCACAGAATCATTAATTTTCACTCTATCACCTTACTTGGAAGAAAGTTCTTTTCCGTTTCTATTTTCAAGCTTTATTTAAAAAAGAAATTGCAACAATTATACCTTAACTGATACCTTTCTAAGAGGTATACCAAGCTATGCATGTCATTGTTGCAAATTTAAAAACAAAACCAAACTAAAAAACAAACCCCAAATTAATAAAATAGATTATGAATATAGAACTATATGCCCCTATATCCATATAGAGTCAATATATGAAATTGTTGAGTAAAAATGTTGGTGTAACATAGCAGTAATTTCTCAGAATACATACTTATTTGTGTAAGATTTAAGAAACCAAACATTTTTCATCTCAAAATAGGCTCCAGATGCCCTTCTAAGAATAGAGTTTTCATTGATGATAGCTTTATTCATCTAAAATACAAAAAATGAGCCTCAAGATTTTCCCCTCTGAAACAATTTGTTTCTAAGAAATCTAGTCTCACTTTCCTATAGCATCAAATATTGAAATTTTCCTTCTGTACCAAAAATCCCTCACTACTTTACTACATTTGCAGTAGCAACATATAAAATAAGTAAGTTTTAAGACAAGATGAGAATTCAATTCTGTTCTATCTAACTGGAAAACTGGTAAATTAAAAAAAAAAAAAAATCAGTGGGGATAATTGCAATGAGTAAAACAAACTTGTAGGCAGCTGTTTTAAGTAAAGGATGTTAGAGAGGTAGTGAATGCCTCAGTAAATTAACTTCTTTGGGAAAAGGGAAATGGATAACGTCTACGTACAATCTTGCTGAATTTGCTAAGTAATCTCCCATACACATTTCTGTCTGAAAAGATGTTTTTAGCAAAAGGCACCAATGTAATGGACACTGAGGAAAATTATCAGGTTTTTCTTGTCTCGTGATGAAAATCTGAGAATTAAGATTTGTTCATCCTCAGGAAGAAAATATTGATGGTAGGAATGGAGCAAACTAAGAGGAAAGGCAAAAACTTGTTCTCTATGGTAATGAAGGTATTTTCATAATGAAATTTAGGCTGGGCATTAACAAAAACCTTCTCTCAGCAAGAGCTGCAAATTATTTTCTCATATCGCCTAAGACAGCAGTCTTCCCATTTGTATTTCTTGATAAAAAAATTAAAGACAACTTTTCTCCTCTCTCCAGCTGACAATATCCATCTTGCTTCAGAAAAGGACAGATTAGGCAGCTCTTGAGAACCATGACAGCCTATTTTTATTTATCTTTATCATCCCTAGTAGGGCCAAAAAGTTATACAGAGAATTCCAAAACAGTTTTTACTATCTTTATTCGTCTAGATATTTCAAAAATCACCTCATAAAAAAAGTCTACTTTCATTTATATTATTTTCAATAACTTGTCATGACTCACTTTCCATTTTATAATGTATGCTTGTGCAGTCATAGGAAGGGGGAATGGTCAAGGGAAGATAACCAGCTGATCCATAAAGACACCAGTGTTTTTCCTTCGTGGATCCGAGGAGCTTATGATGGCTGTTGTGAACATCTATCCAGTTGGCAGTGCTCTTTCCCCTGCCCCTTTTGCCAAACACCACACAGGCACAGATGGAACAGGATGAATAAAAACCACAGCAATGTATCTGCTGTTTGCCCATTTCAGCTGGAAAGCATATTGAGTCCAGCTCATGACAGGGACAGGACAGTACTCTGCCTGCTCCCAGCTTGGAGCCTGTTTTCTCTACTTAGAAAGCAGCCTGCCCAGCAGGAAAACTCTGGCTCTGCAGACAAGCGTGCCATCAATAAATACACTGGATGCAGTTTAGAATGCTGCACAAAGTAACTTGTTCTATGGCATTAAAAACATTAGGCCACATCCACAGCTGGTGTAACTCAGTAGTCTCTTTGTTTTAAACAGATCAGAACTGATTTATGTCAGCTGAAAGTCCAATTCACACAACATTGGTTCTTTTGATGTTTGAATTCTTGCAGCATTACTAAGGCTGGAGCTCTGAAGCAAAGCTGAAATTTTAAAGCTGTTATCCTCATTCTTTTAACAAAAAACTTTTCCATCTCAGAGTGCATGTATAAATATGCCAGATTGACAGATCTAAAGTTACACCCTACTGTGCATGTTATTAGTCTGTGCAAATTTTTTGTTTAAATTACCTTTTTCATGAGTTTAATTCCCCAATTTTTTCCTCTTTTTTTGTCTTATTTAAACCTTTCGTCATTTAAAATGTAACTGATCTTGTACATTTAATAGACCAAGAGGTATCTCAAAGCATTAATTCTATTTTTATGTGGAATGTATCTATTTATAATTCGAAGCTATTAATTTAAATTAGATAACCTCTAAGCAAAATTACTGTGACCAAGAAGAATTGCAGAAAAGTGTAATCTCTCTGGTCATTTAATTTTGACTACAAATTTTGACTACAATTTTGATACAAAAGTGAAAAGAAAATTTCTGACTACTGTTTATATACAAACTGCAAGTAATATACATTAGCAAAATTGGCTTTTGACCCAATGAACTGGAAACTAAATGGCATTGGTGCCTGTGCATGATAGGAAGAATACTGTGACAAACTGAAACATAATAAAAATACTTACAAACACCAAACACAAAAGGAGTGTTCTAGGTCAGAAACATTCTTAGGTGAATGTCAACTGATATAATTTGATATAAATGAAGAACGAGAGTGTTGTGAAAACCACCAAAGAAGCTAAAAGCAGTAAAAACAGCTTTACACAGACTTCATTCCGCAGTTGTGAACAGATGGAGCAACACGGTTCTCTAAAGAGTTCATGAATCTCAATGTACTCTTCTTGTACACTCACTAAAGTTCTAATTTAGATCTCTTGCAAACTGTATCTTTGCTATACTTATTTTCAGCTCATTACAAGTAGTACTTTAACAGTCATCCCAGGGACAAAACTACTGGTTGTATCAGTGTTATGACATGGAAGTTTTCAGAGACTGTTAGAAATGCACCCACATTCCAAAGCAGTGGTGAACAAGAATCCAATAAAAGTCTTTATAAAGCAAATTTCAAGTACAGATCTCAAGTCTTCACAATGTTGAGCACCTCTGTCTTGGTAAATGCTTATCTCGACGGCTAGTGGAAGTATCTCAGGAAGAAAGAGTCGTATGCCAGTGACAGCAGTATGCACGCAGACAGGCTGGGGGCTGAAACATGGCTTAGGAGCATCAGGTCACTCTCTTGAGACCAGAAATCAAGTATTCTGGGCTGCTAAGATTTCAAAAATGTATCACTATTTCCTCTCATTGTTTAGTTATAAATAGAAAAAGACTTGTCTAGAGTTACTAACAGAACTCTATGGTGTGCTGGTAAAGTCACTTTACTAGAATAGTTCCCTCTCAATTAGTGTTAGTTGGGCATTCTTGCACCTCACAAGTTGTCAATACTTTGCATTGATTCTTAAATTTTAAATGGTTCCCATTTTCCATGCAGTTGATGTTTTAAGAAAAAGAATACAAATTCATAGAGCTATGAGATAAATGAACAAGTAATGACTACTGGATGAGATTAAACTTTCCAAGTCCAATTGAAGATGACAGGAAACTACTTTTTTGTGAAATTTCTATTGTCACTTAAGGCAGGAAGGAGAAAACTAGCAACAAATACTGGTTTACTTTGGAATGTAGACTTTTTTTACTCCCTATTGAAAACAAAACTTTCCCAAGTATTGAAAGATCATGAGCATCTAATTTCCTTCAATAATGTATTGGGGTAGTTTTTAAAGAAGTTATAATTACTCCAGTTAGCTTTAAAGGATTAAAAAAGTTTATATGATTCTTATCTAAAACACTCTAATTTCAAAAAATATTGTAGATATTTTTTAGCTCTATCTTCTAAACAATATTTGACATTCCAAGAGGCATGTGGATTTTTCTGCACATGCTAGGAGGGTTTTTCCCTGCCAGTAGAATAGTTATTTTTTAAATCTTTGGGATGGCCTACTCAAAAGATATGACTCATGAATACAACTTTCTGGGCCTGGCCATCCAGCCAGTTCCTAACACAGCGAAGAGTGCTCCTGTCCAAGCTGTGGGCTGTCAGCTTTTCCAGGAGTCTGCTGTGGGAGACCGTGTCAAAGACCTTGCTGAAATCCCAACAGACAACATCCACAGCCTTCCCTGCATCCACCAGGCAAGTCACCTGGTCATAAAAGGAGATCAGGTTGGTCAAACACAACCTACCCCCCCTAAACCCAAGCTGGCTGGGTCTGATACCCTGGACATCCTGGATGACACTCAATAGAAACTGCTCCATTATCTTACCTGGTACTGAGGTCAGGCTGACTGGCCTATAATTACCAGGATCCTCCTTTCTACCCTTTTTTATGAATGGGAATCACACTGGCCAGCTTCCAGTCACCTGGAACCTCCCCAGTGAGGCAGGACTGTTGGTAAATGATGGAGAGCAGCTTCACAAGCTCATCTGCCAGCTCCCTCATCACCCTGGGATGGA
>VWYO01013368.1:0-11498 GCA_013400275.1 Rhadina sibilatrix
TGCTTCATCCTCCCCAACAGAGTAACACCTCTGCTTGTTTTTGTTTCTTACCAATAAACATCATACTACAGTGAACTGTTTGGAGCTCTTAATAAACACATTCAGTCTGATCACATTAAATGGGAAGGTTCCTGTAAAAACTGTTTTGCTTGTGAAGTGGAAAATTATGGTTTTAGTAATTTAAACCATCTACCAATATTGCATTGTCCCGCTGAATAATTCAGAAGTATATTAGGTTGATGTTATGACATTTCAAATCTAATATTTTCATTTTTCAGTCACCCTTTCTAATCAAGTCTCCATAAATAATCTGATTAAGATAAATTAATCCCTGATTTGATGCCTTGTGCTGGTAAGTGTGTGCAGATACTGCAAATACTACAGTAGTTGCAGGCTAATTTAAAGTTGGGGCTGTGTCTAAACAACCACTGCTTCAGTCAAATCTTTTGAATCAGTTCCTCACATCACACTGCTAATAAAAGCTACGCCATTTTAGGGGTATTTAGAAAATGTGGTATCCACTTTAGGCTCTTCATTTACCACTTGAGAGAGACCTGGCAAGGGATTAAAAGAGAGCATAACTGGTACCTTCTTTATACCAATGAATTGTAAAGTCCTGAGGGATGTTCCTAACAAGATCTAGGTTTATCTACTGTCTTGTATCCTTAGGTTGCAGTACTGCTTGGGACTTATGTGCACTTCTAAATGACAAATACAAGGGATAAAATTCAGTTCCACTGCAATCTGCAAATATAATGCTTCTTTTTCTAATGCTGATTAGCAATTAAAAGTGAAGTTTAATTGTCGATAGTCCTTTTCTACTCTTTCCGTCATTATAAATTCGTCGTCCAGTAGTGAGTCTGAGAAATGCCAAAATCAGGAAGAATACAAAGAGAGTGGTGGGGAATCCTAAAGGAATAAATGACCAAATGAAAAAAGAAAAAAGAAAAACAAACAAACAAAAACAACCAACCAAACAAAAAACCCAAACAAACAAAAGCCACAAAACCACAAAAACCAAACCCAAAACTAAAACACCAACCAACCAAACATACACAAAAAACCCAAACCTACAACATAAAAACCTAACCAAACAAAAAAACCCCAAGAAAACAAACAACCAAAAACTCAAAGCAAAACAAAACCCCCAAACATAAAAACCCCAACAAATAAGGAAAATAAGAAAAAAAAACAAACACAGAAAGTAAAGCATACACTCAGCAGTTGGTGGCCTCATCTAGGACCTAAGACTCAGGCTTATTGCATTCACTGAAAATGAATTTTGCATTTTCCTGGAGCTCAAGGCAAAACCCTGGGCCCATTACAGTGACTTAGGCCAAGGTATTGACATGTTACCTGATTTCTGAAAATTTGTCCTCTCTGTCAGAGTGAAAATATTTGACTTAGTGAGGCTGGTAGAAGCCTCTTTTATAGTTGAAGTACACAAACTCTTATGGCTATATACCTCTATCCATCTTCTCAGGCCTTGACACAAATTAAAACAAACAAACAAACAAACAAACAAACAACCCCCCCCAAAAAACCCCACCCAAGGACTTTTCTGCTAAGGTTTTTTCAATTATAAAGCCATATCTTATTTTTCTCCCTATTGTGTGTTACCTGAATTTGGGGAAGCAGTATCATGTCTCTGAACACACTTCATTTGGGGCGAAGGGAACAATGTATTTGAAAAAAAGTTCTAGAAAATAGTTGCAGTACCTGGAAATTTTGTTTAACAAGGTTTCCTAAAAGCTGTGGGTCATAGCAAATGACAGTACATCACCTCCTCATCTACTTTTTTCTTATTTGCAACCCACAACTGTACTGGGACTAGAGCAGGAGACACTATTGTGATCTATACTGGCTGTCCTTGAACCTTATTGCACACAGTAAATTTACGGCTGTGTCAGGTGACATTGCTGGAGGATAATAATTTAAATACTCAGAATAGCAGGGAACAAAATTTAATCTGTGTGGAAATTAAAGTCAGGGAAGGATAGGAAGATTTCCTTCCATTACTTACCACTGCAGCCAATATAAAATTATTGGTTTCTACCTTGTCATTTATGGCTTTTCTGATACCAGCTAGACTGTCAGAGATTATTGCTTCAAAAAATTCTCTAATCTGCACCTGCATTATTCATTTGTTCTTGTTGACTTACAGAATTTTATTTCACATACTCTTATAAATGTGTGCCTGCGTTACAATTGTAATATCAATTGAAAGGTATTTTAAAAACCACTCCACATGTACTCCACTAAGTTAGCAGCAGCAATCTCTACACAAAAGGCCTCTTGCAGCCTAATTTCAACAATTCCACTCTTAACAACAGCTTTGCTAGTGGGTAGCAAACATCTGTATATATATTGGAGTACCTATACAACTGTATCCACAGACTTGAATAAATCTTTCTTCTTCTTACAAAGGTAGCCGGCAGTGATTACTACTTATGGCAAATTGCTACACTTCAATTTTACTCTTTTTTTTATGACATGCTGCTACAATCCTTGCTACAGTCTGAGTGTGAAAACAGGAGAATCCCACCTGCAGCTTTCAATAATGTGCAAAGATTTTTACTAGGCCACAAAAAGAGAATTAATTTTGCATTTTTCTCTCCCTTCATTGCATCTTAGTTGTTCTTTTGGTCTGCATTTTGTGTGCGGTATATACAACATCATTTACAAAGAGAAAAGTTATTTATCATCAAGAGAAGGAAATGTTTGCATGTTTTGGGCACATTGCAGTATGTGGTTAGGTACAAGGGAGGAATATATGCTTCAGTGCTGCTTGAGATGGAAGCAGGTAGAATTACAGAAAGTACAGGGCAAAAAGGCCGGTGTGACCTTTTGAGAACCATGTGTAATGTTACACTATCAGACAGGAATATAATGTGAACAGACAAATGAAAGAAGAATTTTAACATGTCCTGTTCCTGAGAGAGCTGCCAAGCAGGCTGAGTAAAATCTGTCCACAAAAAAGCATGAGATAATGGAGCCATAGGTTAGCCTGAATAACTGTATTACAATTAAATCATAATTATTTGAGAAGTACTATAGCAGAAGCAATATACCAAGAGCTGTCTCAGTATAGCACAAGCTTGTTGCTAATGCAGATCACATTCCAAATCCACTTCAGTCTGTGGCACATGGCCAAATGGAAGAGCATCTGCTATGAGCTCATCATCCTGGGGGAAAGGGGATGGGCTACAGGGAGCCAACTACACTGAACAGCCATTGCTGACTAGGTGAGCCTCCTTCTCACTCAGCCAGTGGCTCCCAGCAGCTTAAGGTCAGCTACCATCTCTACACACAGATGACTTTACGAAGAGGTGTTAATCACTTTCTGCCTCTAGCTTTCCTTCACTTGTCTCTTTTTCTTTCTGGAATTAATTCTTCTGAGGCTACCCAGTACTTGGATCATCCTTCATCCTACTCTCCTACAATGCCCATGATTATGGATTGTTTATTACTCTCAGAACTTCTAGAAGTGCTTCTAGAAATTAGGGGCACTTAATTCTTAACTTCCCATGGTTTTCCTCTTTCCACACTTCTCAATGCCTTCTGAACCCGGGAAATATACACCCCTCTACATTTCAGCACACAAACTGCACTGAGAAAAATGAGATATCTATTTATTTATCCTAGGCAGCTGCAAAGGAGTCTGAAATGAAGTAGATTTCACTGTGAACTGGAAGAAATTAGTTATGTTTACCTACATCAGTGACAGATGAGTTGAAAATGGAAAAAAAGAGTAGACAAGTGTACAAATGGCAAGCCTTCCTCAGTTGTGACTCACAGAAAACTAAACTTGTACACAAAGTCTGGGGGTTTTTTGTTTATGATGGGCTACAGAATGTTGCACCATTGCTTACTGCAGTGTTAGTAACTCTTGTCCCCAGGCAGCATATCTTGAAAGATCTCTTCCGCACCATATGGTTGCTGAGGCAATTGCAGTTATTTCAATGTGCAAAGCTTGGCCCTCTGGGTCCAGGAGCCTAATAACCAGAAGGTTACCTCCTGCTGAATCCCCTGGGAGTCTTGAATAAACCTTTTAAGAGTTAAGACTATGGAATCAGTGAGTTGATATCTTGTGTTTAGCTGAAAAATACAACCTGAAATTTAGACAAATTCTCACACTACACCTGTGAGTTTACATTTCATGGTTTTTATTAAAATTTTGGATTTAGACAAGTTCCTACTTTGTCTGGTTTTATGATACTAATTGTGTTAGCCCCTGTCTGAACCTGTGTGAATGACACCCTATTTAATCAACTGGAAAAATTCCTCCTTTGCTCTGTCATTTTTGCTGTTAAGTCCTTATGTGAGACACCTGCCTGTGTCATTGTGCTTCTCCCACTCATGCACAAATCTGTGATAAAGAGAGCAGCTAATAACACCATGGCCTCACATTTCTTGGCTAGGGTATAAAAGCTGGTTTCATCACTAGATACCAAAAAGATGTACTTGAGCTAGAGGGGGGTCAGACAACCCTGGAGCCATTCTAGTTCTTCGCCTAAGGTGGATCAGCATTACTGCTGATGTTAAATTATAGTGAGTTTCAACACAACTGTGGTGCAGCTTTCCAAGAAGCAGGGAGCTGCTAAAATGCTTCAGTCTTTTCCCATGATGTGCCTTCCATCCAGAAGGAGTCAAGAGACAAGAACCAGGTGAAACTATCTGTTACCAGACACACTGCAAACTGAGTACTCAGGGACAGAACTGGTACCTGAAATTTAGTTTGTACTGGACTACACACAAAAAATTTCTGGTCTATTACGCAATATAATTTTCTGAGCTTTGCCACCATTACTCACAAGTGACCTCACTGACCATCTAGAAAGAGTTTAGGGTCAGATGTAATACTGCCCTGTTATTATATTTTATGCATCATTACTTTGTCTTGGATTTGTAATGTTGGTTGGGGTTTTTTTTTACCAACATGAATCCCCACGAGAAGCAGCAAAAAGAAAGACAATACCAAACTCTGTTAGGGCAGATCTTGTCAACATCATAATCCATCCCTGAGAAGTGCAACACCTGCTTGCAGTACAGCACAGAAATACTTTTCTTACATTATAGCTGATTGTGTTTGCTCAATTAAATTAACGCTCTGTTCCAAATCAGAGATTTCAGCTTTGTTTGCACAAGCAAAAGGAGATCTCAACCCTTTCAACATAACCGAGAACTACCCATTGAAGCAGAATGTCCCAAAAGCAAACATTCTTGAAAAGGAAACCAGAATTTAAAACCTGTAAAATCTTCACATTTCAACACAATCTGTTTTGTGGTCCCATTGTTTCAGTAAAAATTGCTCTAATATGCAGTCTAGACCATAGCCTTGACAGTCTTATCTTTTATTCGTGGAAGAAACAGAGAGAGCAGGAAAGAGAAATGATTGTTGCAGATTTCACTCTACACCTACTCACTCCTTGCTGCTGTTTCATTGACATCAGTGTGTTTTGTCCTTTTGCATCTCTTATCCATCACCATATGTCCTCTGTTCACAAACATGACCCTCAGGGAATTAAATAGCAAAGCACTCTAAATATCAGATATTCAGATTTGCAAACAAGCTGTCCCTTGCACCATACACCCAGTCACTATGCGGTAGGGCATGGCCCCACCACTGGACAGAAGCAGGTTTTCACTCAAGATTTAGACCTCTTTTCCACAGACTATGGGGACATAGGGCTTTAGGTCAGTCTACCTTTCTCTAATTTGAGAATTATGATGGACAATACTGATGCAGGCAGCACCCAAATTGCACAATTCAAAGGCTTACAAGTCTTCCACAGCCCTCTCCTTATTGCAAGGGTGAAAAGGGGAGCATCTTTTATGCCCTGCAGGCCATAGGAGGAAACTGAGGCCAAGCCATACCCCAAAATCTATCTGTCCTCTCCTTCACTCCTCCGCTGGTCAACGACTAACTCATCTGCAGAGGAAAGCTGAGAAGCAGCAATAACAGGGCTCTGAGCTGAGCAGGGGGAACACACCATGGCAATGCACTAGCAGCCTGCAGATGTCTGAGTGCCACGTCCTCCTGTCTACTGCAAGCCACCCTTGCATAGAGCCACAGAGATGCATTTTTCTGTTACTGTGGGCACACTTTCTACCTTAACACAGTAGGAAGCTTGGAGCTGTTTCAAGTTTCCCTTGCTTTAACTGGACACATCATATATCCAAAATCTTCTCATTGGTCTGGTTCCTAGGCTTAAAAAATCCAGCTCTGCTGGGTAGCCATGACTTTTAGCAGAGAAGTGATATTTTTGAAATAGAAGTCTAGCAGATTCCAAGGGAAAAACAGGATGCCTGATTGTGCACCTCAGGGAGACACTGAGTAATGCCCGGTCTCTCACCGTTGAGAGACAACTGTGGACAAGGGAGGAAGGTAGGGAAATGACTGGAAACACCAAAGGTAGTAGAATATAAATAAGTTTATATTCTTCCACTGTATGCCACACTAGAAATTATTTTCCAGTTGCTACATTCGCAGGCATTAGACAATCAGGAAATTCAACCTTCTCTCCCTTTTAACATCTTACACTTTTGGCAGCTCACAGCAGTTCATTTGGCAGGCACATGCACCAAATGTGCCTTTTGGTCTTGTAGCAGATGGAGTACATTACACACAGGACTGCATGCATCACGTACAATATCTAACACTTAAACTAGGAAAGGACATCCAACCGATCTCACTGACCACAAAATTACTTCCATATTGCTGAAGGGAAGAATTTTATAAATGAGTTGGAAGCAATTATTCTCTTTCCTCATGGTAAATAAATGTGTTACGCCTGACTGCACAGCCTTTGTTTTCAAAGATGCAAACAATTTATTCTTGTATTCACGTTTTACTTTAGATATGTCCCACCTGAAATCTAAACCTAAAGAATTAAATATCCTCTCATCTGTTTACATTTGTGGTATAACTATTTCAGTAAAAATGAGCACCACATCATTTTGCTAGCTGGCTGGTTTTAGTGGCTTGTTTGTTATATGTTTGTAAATTCTAGAGTGAAATATTAGCCACATGGAATTGTCAGGGACCATAGGCTTTTGATTAATTTACAGATTAAAATGTTTTACTTAATTCATAGATCAAATCTAAAGATACTGTAATTTCAAGTACAACTTACAGAAGATTTTCAGAAATTCTCAGAAATTTGTTTCCTAAGTGCCCACAGAAGATAGGTTGATGGAGCTAAAGAAGGTACCTTTTAAAATATGGCAGCTACCAGGTGCAGGGAAAGAATAGCCAGAGGGCAGAATAGAAAAAAAAAAATTACAGAAGGACAAAATATTAAAATATAAACACCAATAGGTTTACTATTTTTATATTCAGAAACTGAAGGAGGGATTCACACAGTTGTGAATCACACAGCAAGTCAGAAAATACCAGTGAATGCTTAATACATATTAAATACATGTGCTAAACATATATTAAACACTCATGGGTGCTTTATAACTTGCAGTGTGACAAGGTGAGATAGTCACTCCCTTCTTCAATTTCAGAATCTGTCAGATGGTGATAAAAATACTTGTTGATATCAGCGGTCTAGCCTGAGGACATCCTGGTATTTGAACAGCAGCCATTCATGTGTATAGTATTACAGTTTTTATCACTGAATTACAGATAGTGCTGCCAGTATTTCAGCAACTCAAACACCAACTTAAGCCATGGACAAAAAATTCTATCCTTTTCAGTGCAGAGATGTAGTTTAGAAATGGACTGTGGGCCCATTTTCTCCTCTGTGATCAACATTGTCTCATCTAGGGCAGGGTCAACTCTAGAGACAAAGAAATTAAGAGTACAATGGATGCTGCAGTGTTAGCTGCTGCTCAACATGACTTACCAGAAATCATATGAGACTTTGTCCCCTCTTCTCATAAATGTAGGAAAGAGTTTAAAGAGTTTAATTTCTGCATTTTTTTATACATGTATATATGACTACCTTTTTATTGGTATACATCCTGACATAAGTCTCGTATAAAGCAAAGCATAAAACTTCATTTGTGGACACAGCAATGCAATGTTTGGTCTGTGTAAGATCAGCTATCTGGAGGACAAGTGCACATCCATTTAGACAGTAACTATACATACATGAACAGAATTGCAGCACAGAAAGATTCGACAAAATAATTGACTGTATTTGTTCTCATTTTATGGAAGATAACAATAAATCTTCAAGAAAACCTCCAGAGCTGAACACTTTTCTTCAAAAAATTCATTTCCTGCTGTCACAGAAACATCTTAGACTGAGTGAAGCAGAAGAACAAAAGTTAATGTTGACTCAATTCTTACACTCCAAAAACTTATCCAGACCATGGAGACAAGATAACAGACAGGGGTAAAGAACAACTCTTAATTCATGGAAAGAGAGTAAGCATTTACAAAGAGGAATAGTCCTGTATTCAGCCTTATCTCTTTGCTTCAAGTACAGATGGATTTTATTATGTCAAAAAGCCAAAAGCAAGTTCACAAATTTCTGTATGACACAAAACAGTGCTGTTTACAACAGCAGTATGTAGATATATTATTTCAGTATAAATGTATAACAAACAATTTCAGGCATAAAAATCCAATCTTGCTTGAGAATTCAGTTGCACCTATAAAACAAAACAGAGCAGGCAAATACGAGGAATAAGTTTTCTCCTTTCACACATGCATATGTGAATCTTCTTGGTTCTGCTGTGCTATTGAATCCAGACAAAGGAAGTATTGTAGTCCTGGAAAGGAGTCTAGGTCTGTGGGGATGAGCTCTTGATTGTAGAGTGGCATTGGTAATGTTAATAATGATTGTACGGACAAATGCACTGATGACAACACACTCAGCAGAGACAGAGCTGTGCTACCAGCAAAAATGCTGCACTAGATAAATTATCAAGCCTGGGTTGCTTGAGTTCTTTGCTTCAACGGGGGCATTGCATTCATGCATTATGTTTATCTGACTTTCATTCACTATTCATGTGCAAGACATCAGTCACTTAAAGCAATGCCCCACTGTGCTCTGAGGTGAGCTAAGCTGATTTCCTTAGATCTAACTCCAGAAATAAAAGGATAAATACATGCAGTATATACAAAGAGAGATGTAGGACTTGGGTGCACAGTTCAGGATATGCTCTGCCTAAAACAATGACTTGACAAGCCGTAGGCAGGTCATCTCAAGAACCCATATGACACTGTGCTATGCACGTGCTGTGCCAAACACTGACTCATGGATATTGTCAATGTTAGATGACAAATGTCACAGTTTATAAGTGATAACTCTGCTGCCACCAAGAAATAGTGGCAAAAAAGGCAGCATGTCCTGCTTGAGCAACAGCAATTCACATCCAGAACTTTAATTTGATCTGGTAAGAATTTGGGGTGCTAACAGCTGGGGTACAGGACAATCTCTTACAAGATTTCTGATGGAAACTGCTGCACCTAGACCAGCTAAAACCAAAAGAAAGCATGACTAAGAGCTCAGATAGCCATATTCCTACTGCTGGACCTATCTTAGAATACTTCAGGGGCTGGTTTGCAGGCAAATATCTAAATATCCCCTTAAATTATCTCAAAGAAATGTACACATAATAAAGGACACCTTGCCAACATCTATGCTCCTGACATTTGTTTATAGTTCACTGAACACAAACCTACAGTGTGGATTTGCTGTGGGATTATTACTGGGATATAGACTGAAATATGATTCTTGAAACAGCAAGCACCTTAAAAAAACCCCACCAAACCAAAACAAAATCAAAACAACAACAGCAAAATCGAACACAACATCAACAAAGCAGCATTGGTTTTTAGTCAATTTTTACTCATAGTCACCAAAGCAGTGTAAAATTAGTAATTATACAGCTATACAGCAGGCGTGGACACAGTACAAATATTTTGGTTTATGTATTCTGAGGGTCTCAACTATCACTCAGAAAGAACATTATTAAGACAATAAAAATGTATCAGCATTTGGGTTTCTATTAATTCTGAAGATCTCTGCTAAAACTGTACAGGGATGAAGCAACTACAAGTTTGAACTAGATCACATCAAATTATACCTGCTTTCTTTACAATCTGTATTTCATTCTTTTTTGCTCTCCCTTCCATTTATCTAAAGCACATTTTAATACTCCATCATCGTACATTTTTAAGGCTCCATCAGTGCTGCATCCTCAAAGAATATTTCCTGTGGTATAGAAGCCTTCCACATGGCTGAGGGAATGCAAAAATCACTTATTTCCAGTTTTGGTGAAATTCACAAATAATTGTGTAGTGGCTATGCAGGTTTGTAAAAACAAACCATTTGAATTCTCCAGGCCCTAGACAGGTTATGTCTTGGCAGGCTTCCATTTCATCTTTCCAGATATTTGATAGAGTTTTTATGACTTTCTGACAGCCAAACTTGGTATTGTTGCAAACTATTATTCCATTGCAACCTTGCTTCATCCTCCTCTATCTGCTCAGCCATCCTCCATCTGGTGTAGGTAGGAACTTTAAGACCAAGTGCAGCTGCTTCAACTCCTATTCCAGTTTGTGAGTTGCAGTGATCACTGCAACTCACAAACTGGAATAGGAGTCAAAAGTGGACCGAATTTTGTGATGAGCTGGAAACAGCAGTGGCTAAAATCGCTTCACTGGTCATCATCCAGATGTTTGCCATAAAGTTGGTGATGTCCAGGAGGGGAAAGCTGGGAAAAACAGGATGACAATATGACTTCAACACTGGGACTCACACTTGCTGTTCCAGCCTCGCTATAAAAAGCTCACCTATTTAATTGAATTCCACTGCCACTTAGCAATAATGCAGTCTCACATTTTTATGCTTCTTTATCTTGTTACAATACCTTAGCTAGTTTCCCAAATGGTTAAGATAATCATAATGTTTCAATAGCCAAGGCAGCTCCTTCCCATTTAATTCTGGTCATGGTCCTAGGACACAGATTTTGAGTTTAGACTGTGTGTTTTCCACACCTTATTCACCTTATTAACTGCAGTGTGATCTTAATGAAGTTCCTCTTCCAGACTTGAAAAGGTGACAGTGGATTTGATTTTCAATCATATCACTTCCTGAGAGTGGTTACTGACAATGTTTGACCTTAATAAGTTGTCTGTTGGATTCTAGGTGACATTTAACAGCATAAGCTCTGATCTGAATAGTATGAGAGCTGCCCATTTGGAAAAATTAATCTTTCCTCATGGGATGGTGTTAATGCATCTGCCAAAGGTGCTGGTCCACCTAGAACTCTGAAAAATAAAAGAAAAGGAGCAATGGCAGGTATTTTCTTCTATGGCCTAGCTCTGGGGCATCTTCATCTTTCAATAAAACCTGCCTGGGATTTTTCAGACGAGTGCAATGGGAATACCCATTAAATCACTTCATGAAATCTCGTTGAGCCTGGTTCAGACGTCTCCTCTCATTGAACAGCCAAAGGAATTCTGTTGCTATAGGTAAAAGCAGACTTTTTATTTGAAGTTTGAATGGATGCTGGGCACTTCTGTTAGAAAAAAA
>VWYO01013371.1:0-20560 GCA_013400275.1 Rhadina sibilatrix
TCCCGAATTCCCCTTACCTTCCATCAGGTAAGGCCTCCCACCTGCTTGTCCAACTGCTGACACTAACAGCGAAATCAAGGGACCCCCAGGATGCTCTGCTACAAGCAGGAGTCCAATTAACGCCAAAAAGCCCCTAAAAACAACGAGCCAACATAAAACCTGGACCTCTGAAAGACACTACTGTGTGAGCAAGACATCCAGCCACCTGCAGGTGGCTTCCCACCTTCTCGCCTTAACCTGGAGAGTACTGGAAAGAGGTGGCACCCCTGGGCCACAGGAGCCAAAGCGGAATTCCCGTGAGGAAGCAGCAGACTCGACTCGCACCTCCTTCGCGGTGTCCAGTGGGAGCAGCGGTGTGTGCGCGGCCGCTCGAGCCCCCTACCCAGAGCTGTCTTTTTAACAAAGGCCTTTCCAAAGGAGCTGCTCTCCTGGCGCGTTCTTAACACCGAGCACCGACTGCAGGCCCTGGCTCGCCGCCCTCAGCATCGGCGCGGGCCGGGCACGCACGGCGCGCCCCGCGCGGCATGCCGGGAGCTGTAGTTCCAGCGCCGCCGCTAGGGGCGCTGGGAGTTGTAGGCCGCGGTACCGCCCCGTCTTGGCCTGCAGGGGGCGCCCCCTCCCACCGCGGCCTGGCGCTCCCGAGCGCCCCCCAGCGGACGGGACGGGACGGGACGGGACGGGACGGGACGGGACGGGACGGGNACGGGACGGGACGGGACGGGACGGGACGGGGGGATTTGGACTGGACAGGATGGGACAGGATCCATGGGATGGGATCCATGGATTGCACTGAGCTGAGCGGGGATGCGATGAACGGGATGGGATGAACAGGATGGGGTAGGATGGGATGGATGGGAAAGGACAGGGCAGGATGTGATGAACAGGACCAGACGAGAGGCTCTTGCTGCCCCCTGAGCAGGGTGATTCCCCTGTCCTGGGAGCAGGAGGGCAAGTCCTGTTGTCCCCAGACTACAAAAAATCTCCCAGACAGTACCTGGCCTCCAGAGGGAAAAAAGTCGAAGCAAATCAACCCAAGGCTTTCTTGATCACCTTGATTTATTGCAAAANCCCAGCAGAGCATCAATGCTAAAATGTGCCTGTATCTTTCACTCCCAGCCCAGGAGCCATTCCTGCCCCTGTGCTGCTCCCACACTGAGGCACAATCCCAGTCTGATGGGACTTGCCCCAGTCCACAATTGGTCAGCCAGAGTTGCTACAGTCCTGCCAGGCCAGGACTAGCACCATGAGGTCCTGGGGGCTGTCTGGCACCTCTTGCTCTCCCCATGGCCCCTCACAGACTGGGGAGATTGCTCATCATGCTGGAGTTGCTGGACAGGGGTGCCCTGGGCCGAGCACTCCGTGGCATGGAGCTGTGGAAGCTGTCGCGGTGGCGCAGGGAGCTCTCCGTGGAGGAGCCAGAATTGATGTCTGAGATGACCAGGCAGCTGCCAGGCTGGCAGAGCCCAGCCCTGACACAGCAGCAGCACAGCAGGCTCCCCACGGCACGGCGAACCTCCACGCTCCGCAGGGAATAGATGATGGGATTGACTCCCGAGTTCAGCAGCGCCAGAGCCAGGGTCCACTCCAGGCCGTGCAGGTGGGTGCAGGCCCCGGTCTCGCAGAAGACATCGAAGAGCAGCAGGACAAAGAGGGGACTCCAGCAGAGGATGAAGGCCCCCAGGATCATCAGCACCGTCTTCAGCAAGCGCAGGGACCGCTTGCGGCCGTGCCGGGAGCTGCTCTGCCTGGAACTGGCCTGCACCAGGTGGAAGATGGAGATGTAGAGGCCGATGATGCCCAGGAGGATGATGCTGAACATGACCACGGAGAAGAGGATGTAGTTCTTGGAGTAGAGAGGCAGGAGCGTGGAGCAGGCCTGGAAATCACAGAGGCAGTTCCAGCCCAGCAGCGGCAGCAGCCCGATGACCAGGGCCAGCAGCCAGCAGGACACGATGAGGCCACGCAGCCTCAAGGTCTTGCTGGCTTCGTTCTCAGCTATGGGCCTCACCATGGCACTGTAGCGCTCGACGGCCGTCACCAGCAGGCTGAAGGTGGAGGCGGCCAAGGCGATGAAGAGGATGCCCTCCCGCAGGAACCAGAGCTGAGGGGACAGCTGGAAGGTCTTGCTGCCCGAGAGGCAGAGGTTGCAGAGGTAGGAGATGCCCGCCAGCAGGTCGCTGAGGGTGATGCTGGCGATGCAGGAGTAGACCCAGCGCCGGCCCCTCAGGCAGGGAAGCACGGCCAGCAGCACCAGCAGGTTCTCCAGGATGATGACACAGCTGATGATGGCGAAGGCTGTGCGGACCAGCCCCATGCCCTCGTCCCTGGGCTGCCGGTTGGTGAGCTTGCCTGAGAAGTTGTAGTGCTGCAGGATGATGTTCACGTTCCTCGTGGCAGCCAGCTGCAGGCAGGAGGCTTTCGTGCCCAGCAGGTCGAGCCTGAGCTCAGGATGTTGAGCAGAGTCCAGGGGAAGGAGGAGGGAGCTATTCAGCAGCCAGCTCAGCACTGGAACATCCATCTTCTGAGTCTGGGTCAGCAGTCAAGGGATGCTCGATGGAGGAAGGGGTCAGGTACGGCTTGGGGCAGAGCAGATCCTCTGTTGGAGAGCTGGAGCAGCTGCGAGACTGAAGCCAGCAGCCCTGCTCAGCGTGGAGGTGAGAGTCAGAGCCCTGTCTGCCAGCCCTGCAGCACTGAAAGAGCAAGGGGAGAGGAGGGTGAGGTGTTTTGTAAGTCCACCCTATTGTGGGCTTCCTGTTGTTTAATAAAGTTTCCTGTTTGTGACTGAGAGTATTGACACCTCTTCTGACAGCTGACATGATTTCTGGTAAAGGGTCTGGTTGTTCGTGGCTTTGCTGTGGTTGTGAGGTGTGACATGAATGAAGTAACGTGCCAGGGCCCTGTTTGGGTTGGAGCAGGCTGTGTCAAATGGGGCAACACCCTAATGGGTGGAGTGTCCGGGGCTGAACAGATCCAAGTGCTGCTAAGAGCACCCAAGCACCCAGACACCTTGAGACACAGAGTACTTTGCCTGCTGTGGGTGCTCAGTTGACCCCTGAGCCTGGCAGAGAGCCACTGTCTCTTCCCCAGCTGCCCTGTGCACCACCCATGCTCAGAAACATCCCCTTCCTTCTTCAGGAGGAAGGCCCATGCTGTCACTCCTCGGGGCTCCTCCATGGGCCCAGCTCCTGCCATTGCCTCAGAACACATCCATGCACATCCATGCACATCCATCCACATCCATCCACATCCATGCACATCCATGCACATCCATCCACATCCATCCATATCCATGCACATCCATCCACATCCATCCACATCCATCCATATCCATCCACATCCATCCACATCCATCCACATCCATCCACATCCTCACATCCATCCACATCCATGCACATCCATGCACGTCCATCCACATCCATGCACATCCATGCACGTCCATCCACATCCATGCACATCCTCACATCCATCCACATCCATGCACATCCATCCATATCCATCTACATCCATCTACATCCATCCACATCCATCCCCGTCCTGCACTGTCAATGCAGCAGCTCCAGGCACCTGTGTGGCTGCAGCTGAGCCTCAGCCCCTTCCACTTCAAAGGAAACCACCTGGTTCAAGCTGAGCACGTGCCCTGACACTGCACCTACACCTTCAACTCAGCAAGCATCTGCTAGAGATGGGTCAGGACCTTCCCACTGTCTGCCTTCCCACGGCAGGGAAGGAGGCCAAAAGCTGCTGCTTCTCACCTTTGCAGGAGGCACAAGGTGCTGAGACCAGAACCACGGGAGGAGAACATGGCTGCAATGTTAATTTCCATCACTGGCCTAATTCCTTATGTCTGCACAACTCGACAAGAGAGACTTGCAACGAGCAATTCCCAACTGTGGCTGGGAATTTGCCTTCAGACTCACCTCTCATGGCTTGTGGGAGGTTCTTGCTGCCCAAGGGGGGTTCAGCAGTGCTCTCCAGCTCTTTGTCGGAGGCCCAGTATGGAGCAGGTAGTGGAGGCAGCCCCTTGTGCAAAATAATTGAGGCTTCTACCTACAAAAGTGAAAAAAGGGGAAGTTACGACATCAACCACATTTCTGTGCAGGGTGGACCCCACCCAAATCAGCTGCAAAGCGGCAGAGGTAAAAGAAAAGCAGAGCAGCTTTTAACTCAGGATCACAGCAGAAGCTGTGCCCTGCTGTACCTGTGCTCTCACTCCAGACTGGCAGGAAGTCATGAAGATGTCCCCAGGCTGAGAGCAAAGAGCACTGGGTTCTTCCATCAGCAGGGAGCTGTCCAGGGAGCCCATCCATTGTGGGATAAGCAGATTGATCCCAGCCTGGGTGGCAGCACAGACACGTGGAGAATGCAAAGGAAGCCACGTGCAAGAGCAGTTCCCATCAAAAGCTGAGGGCTCCATCCTCCACCTTCACCCTTTCAACTGGGGTTTTGGCCTTTTCTATCAGCAGTGTGGAAAGAAACTTGCACTGATAAGGTCAGCAGATGACCCCGAGATTGCAGGGGCGGAAATCAGCAGGGAGGCTGGGCCACGGGTGCTCAGAGCAGAGCAGGGCTGCACGTGCAGCGTGAGGAGCTCGCTCCCAAACCCTCTGGGCTGATGCCCACAAATCACTGGAATCCAAGAACCAAGGGGTCCTGGCACATCACCCCTTTGAGGTTTGCTCTTGTGTCAGGATGAACCTCCAGCTGATATGTCTGTTCAGGAATGTTCCTGGAAGATCAGAGAATGGAGAAATTTGCCTTGTCAGGGGCCCTAAGGGGCTTCTCAAAGATCTGGCAATGTGTGAGGAGTCTCAGAGGTTCCTGACAGGGGAGAGGATTCCTCTGTGGAGAGGATGGGACAGGGAGCAGGCAAACCCTTTTGATGGCAGGGGGGGCTGGAGGCAGATGAGCTGGTGGGGAAGCTTGACCCCCTCACCCTTGGTGTGCAGGTCCTCTGGACCAGCAAAACATCAAAGCATCTTCCTCTTCCTCTTGTGCCCCTTCCACAAACATATCCAAGGCACGGAGTCCCCAGCTCATGACTGGAGGTCAATGGGGCTCTTCTTGCCTAAGCCCCAACATGAGAGAGGGTTCTTGTTCTCTCTTGTCCCCGTTGTTCCCTCCACAATCACAGGCTGAACTGTATCCTGGCACTTCTCCTCTGCTGCCATCGTGGTTCAGATGTTCTTTCTTTGAAGTGAAGTGAGGCAGGGGAGGGAGACCCCCCCCCGCAACGTTTCTCATCTCTTCCCTTAAGATCAAAGCCACAATCTGCCTGAAACTGCCTGATGGCTCCACATGCTGGGCTTGGAAGGGCCAGGGGAGGCATGGGGGGGCAACTGAAGCCTGTGGACCTTCTCCAGTTCCATGGCTAAAGCTGGTATTGATGGATGCTGAGATGAGGCACCCCAGCAGAGAAGCCCTGGAACCCTCCAGAGGTCAACAGGAAGGCCAAAATACCTTGACCTCAGAAAGAGGAACTTGTCTGCAGTCAAAGGAACACCAGGAAGGAGCAGGAGAGCAGCAGCCTGGAGCTCAGCTCCCTGTGTCCATGGTCTGTGGCCTGCCCAGTCCCTCCTGACCTGGGGCTGCTGATCCCAGGAGGGTTTCCAGCCACAGATTGTGGGGGGCCACAAGCAGCTGCAGGGGAAAGACAGCAAGTTACAAACACAAGATAAAATATCAGTGATTCCTGTTGAGGTTTTCCTTTTGTGCTGTTGCACAGTCCTGATTAAAGCTTGTCTTTTCAGACATTATGATTCAAAAAACCCAAAACACGGGTGAAGCTCTGTGGAGAGCTCTGTGTCAGGTATCAGGATGCCTGATGCCCGTGAGTCAACCCCCAGGCTGACTCATGGGCATCAGGCATCCCCATCTCTGTCCCACATCTCTCCNNCCCATCCCTGTCCCCCATCTCCCCCCAATCCCCCCCCCCCCCCCATCCTGTCCCCTCTGCGTGGCCCCAGCACAGCCCAAGGCATCCACTTGCCCACAGGTGTTTCTCTGCTCCAGGAAGGGTGGGGCAGGGCCAGCTCAAAAACGACTGATCGCTCCTGGCAGCTGGGTGGTTGCACTTCCCCGCTTTGGTCTCTTCTGCTGCAGAGCAGCACTTCCCACTTCCCAAGCTGGCAGGATGCTTCTGGCCCCCGAGGAGCCAAGAGGAACCAGCAAGACCCCTCTGACCTGGGCTGACACCAAACCCTGCAGATCTGACTCCTCACAATGCTCAAAAGCTGTCCCGGGCACAGCTGTTTTGCCTGGATGCTCTTGTCTTTAAATTGGGTGCTGGTGATGCTACAGATCTTATCTTACAGATACCTCTGTAGGAGAAGAGGCTCTGCAGTGCATGTCTTGAAGGAAAACAAGAATATGAAACAGCAAGTTTCAGGATTGTCTCCTCTAGACCACACTCATGAGTTTAAATGGCAAAGTTCTGCAGTTTTAAGTGGCTTTTTTTTTTTTTTTTAAGAACCTTGCATTTCCTCAAGGCAAAAACATTCAACAGAAAGTGTGGGAGAAATGCTAAATCACACCTCAAAACCACCACGGGACACCTCTCTCCTGCTGTCTCGAGGCTGTGACCGTGGTGCAGCAGGCTCAGGCTGCCCTGGCCTTTCCTGTGCTATCGCCCCTCCATCACAGCCACGGGCACATGGGCCAGGCCAGCAATGCCCTGATTAGCACAATCAGCCCCTTGCACACGGTTTCCTGCCCGCTGGGCACAGCTGCCTCCAGGCTATAAAACCAGCCCCTGCCCACGGGGGAACTCGAGCCTTCCACACACAGCTGGGGAGGAGCATCCCTTCCAGAGAGATGTGCCAGCCCCGGGCATTGCCCACCCTGCTGCTCCTGCTCTGCTGCCCATGGGCCAGTGAGTCAGGGCTTTGCTGGAGGTGAGGTTTGGGCTCTCAGCAGCCCCTGGTTCATCCTGTGCTGGGGTGTCTTGCAGGTGCTCTGCGGGGTCAGATTGTGGGGGGCCACGAGGCGCGGCCGCACTCCCACCCGTACATGGCGTACCTGAAGATAGCAGGGCTGGGCAGCTGTGGGGGCTTCCTGGTGGCCCCTGACTGGGTGATGTCAGCTGCACACTGCATGGGGTGAGTACTTGATGCAGGGGTTTTATCCCCTTCTTTCTCCCCTAGCCTGGTAGCTGCTCCTCAGGAGCAATTTTGGAGCAGGTTCCTACTGCACTGAGCAGCTCCCTCCGCCCGCCTGCCAAAATGAGGGAGGTGGGTGACACCCAGCCTGATTTCCCCTTTATCCCCTCTACTGCCATGGCCAGGAACATCACAATTATCCTGGGAGCTCACAACGTCCACGAGCCAGAAAAAACCCAGCAGGTCCGGGGTGTCCTCAAGTACCACAAGCACCCTGAGTACAACCCCGACACGTTGGAAAATGACATCATGCTGCTCAAGGCAGGGAGTTCTGCAGGGGCCAGAGGGTGGGCTGGGGCTGTGGGGCTGGCAGGGACCGGGCAGGGCTCGTCCTGGCTGTCTGCTCCTTCTGCCCAAGGTGCTGGAGCCTGGCAGGACTGGGAGGGACCTGGGAAGGAGCCAAGGGCAGGGTTTGGAGCCTCTTGTGGCTTTCACAGCAGCTCCCCAGAGCTCGCAGAGCCTGCTAGACCCTCCTTGCCCCTGCAAAGAAAGCGTCCTGCTCACAGCCCTCTCTCAACCCCCTGCTTTCCCCCAGCTGACATCAAAGGCCACTCTCAATGACTACATCCAGACCATCCCGCTGCCCAAGACTGGCCGTGACCTCCCCACGGGCACCAGGTGCATGATCGCTGGCTGGGGCCTGATTGATGAGGACAGGGCCACCAACAAGCTCTTTGAGACCAAAGTCTCCATCTACAGCCGCAGGAAATGTGCCCTCTTCTACCCACACCTCGATTCTGGCATGGTCTGTGCGGGCAGCTTCCACCAGCTGAAGGACTCCAGCCAGGTACAGGGTGGGCTGGGGGTTCTCTGGGGGCAGGAGCTGCTGCTGGCACGGGCACGGCCAGGCCCCGGGGCAGGTGACAAGCACTTGATCACAGTTCCCAGGAGTTCTGGCTCTCTGGATGGCCTGACCCCACCGAGGGTCCCTGCACGGCCCGGGGGCAGAGCCCCAGCTCAGCAGCTGGGTGGGATGTGGGGCAGGAACGAAGCCACAGGGCAGGGAGGGACCAGGGAGAAAGAAACCTGTTATCACAGGGAACAGGCCTCTAAAATCAGTCTCATCTCTCCCCAGGGAGATTCTGGCGGGCCCCTGGTGTGTAATAAAGTGGCACAAGGCATTGTTTCCTTTGGCTACGACTCCCCACCCGGGGTCTACACCCTCATCTCCAACTACCTGCCCTGGATCAAAAAAGTCATGAAGAAGTAGGGGCAGTGGCAGCACTTTCTCCAGCTCTGGTGTGGCCCTGGAGACTGCAGTAGCTTCCTTCCTGCCCCTGCTGGAGGCTCAACTCCCTCCTCTCTCTTCAGAACCCAAGTGACTCCATCTGTGCACTTGAGAATGCTCCTCCTTCTGCTCTGAGGCTGCTTCCTGCCCCATAGCCTGCCTGTCCCAGGACTGTGTTACTGTGTTAAATCACCCTGGAAGAAGCAGGGATAGCCCCAGATGACACAAAAAGATGGCACGGCAGACCCAGTTCCTTCAGAAATAACCCCGTTCCTGCTTGAACCTTGCTGCACTTGCAGCACCCGCAGTAAACTCTGAGCTGCACCTCCCAGGCTGTGCTGTCTTTCTTGTGGCCTTGCCACCGAGTGCAGGAGAGAGGCTCTGGCTGCTGGGGCAGCAGCAATCACAGCTCTGCATCCTGAATCACTGGCAGGCTCAGCAACAAGAGCTATGCTTGCCCTTCCTGGGGTCATAGGGGTGATGAGCCTGCTGCCGGGAGAAAAACAGCTCGGGTGGAAGTGTTCTGGGGACAGTGATGGGCACAAGCTCCCTTCACCAACTTCAGCATCGTTGTCATCCTCCTAGGAGCACGGGCAGCAGGGCTGTGGGGCATCAGCCGTGACCAGGACCCTGAAGCTGTGGTTCTGTGCAGCTGCAGTAAAGGCTGCTCCCTCTGCAGGGACACAGCTCAGTGACAGCTCAGTCACAGGCCATGCGAGGCTTATCTCCCCACTTCTCTGAGCTGTGAGAGGCTTCACCGGCTGGAGAGAGCTGGACTTGTTTTGGACTGTGCCCTTGGGCGTAGGCAGGTGGCTGTTAAGACACTGGGTTCAGGGTTTAGGATCCCAGAGAGGAGGTGCAGCCCAGGGCCCAGCTCTTACACACCCACTGCTCCCAGGCTTTGCCTGCTCTCAGCAGCCACAGCCGTCCCCATTTCTGCACCATGTCCTGGGTAGAAACAGAAAGGATTGAACTGAAAGGGTTGGTGAAGGGCCTGGGTTCACAGAAGTGCCTGACCCCAAGCCACTTCCTCCTTTCCTCCCATGATAAGTGCGGGGGGCACAGCTGGAGAAGGCAAGGGTGGGTCCTGTGCCTGCTTGGCATATCCTTGTCCCCCTGAGTGTTCTAGTGATGGCCCAAACCTCTCCCCTCAGCTGAATGATGCCCAAGGAGAAATTCTCCCCCACAGAGGATGCTCGAGTGCTGCTCTCAGACAGCTCCTGCCTTGGAGTCTGAACTTCCTTCCATGGGCTGCACCAGGCTGCTCTCCGAGCCCTCATCTCCTTCATTCCAGCTTGAGTCTGGTGGCATCTCTTGTGCACAGAGAGAGACAAGAGTTCCCTGGGGGACAGAGATGATGCTCTGGTAAATGAGTGAGGGCAGGACTCCTGGCAGGGGGTGACAGATGTCCATGATGTCAGGAGCGTAGTGGGGAAAACCAGAGGGGAATTTTAAATATACGAAATACAAATATATGAAAACTGTCTGCAGTCCAGGGGAAAGGGGGTGCTTGCCCTGCTCTCATGGCCTTTCCCAGTCTCCCACTGGTCACCCCCATCAGAGGGAGGAGGTTTCCAGAGTCCAGCCTGGGTTTTTGCTCATAAATCCTCCATGTGCTTGACTGGGATGAAAGGAAACTGCGTCACCTCTGCCTCCAGCACCCAGCCTGCCCGGGGGAAACTGAGAAGGGTCCATGTTTGGGCTTCTGCTCACAGCTGCTATCAGCTCAGAAATCTGCAAGTGAACAGGCTGCAGCTGCTTATCTGTGCATTATGAATCTTTGTCACATCAGGGTTTTCCTTGAAGCTCCAGCTGCTGCAGGCTTTGCACGAGAATGGCAACTTGCAGCTTGACAATGGGGTTTACCCAGTGGCACTGGGGGCAGAGAGGAAAGCAGATTTACTGGCAGCGAGGGCAGCGAGGGCAGCAAGGAAGCATCCGCCCCATTTCGTCACAGCCGAACGGCGAATGTTTGGATTTTGCTCATTCTGTAAAATCCCAGAATGGTTTGGGCTGGAAGGGCCCTTGGGGACCATCTTGTTCCTCCCCTGCCAAGGCAGGGACACCTTCCACTGTCCCAAGCTGCTCCAAGCCCTGTCCAGCCTGGCCTTGGACACTTGCAGAGATCCAGGGGCAGCCACAGCTGCTCTGGGCACCCTGTGCCAGGGCCTCACTGCTCTCCCAGGGACTTGTTTCTTCCGAGTATCATCAGTGCCATGTTATAAACACACTCATGGCAATTTTGCTCCATTAGCCAAGGCTGCAGCTACTGAGGAAGAGCAGCAGAATCCTCACCTGCCACTGCGTGGTCTCTGGAACTGACGCAGCAGGTGGAAGAAATCACGTTCATGTAGGGCTCGTGATAAAAATCAAGAGGGTTTGCAAGTGCTCAACAAAGAACAGAGGCTGCAAGGGAAGACCTCAATGGAAGCCAAAAAGAGACGAGGGAGGGTGGGTTGCCCACAGCCTCCAAAGTTCTAAAATTGGCTCTGGGTTTTGAAGGACGTCAGCTCCCTCAGACCAAACCCATGATGGAGGTGGCTTGATGCTCAAGGCCAAGCCCGACTGAATTCCCCTCTCACATTGCTGAGGCATGCAACTCGTGGAGAGATTATTCAGATGAGTCTAACTTCTGTGGTTTCCTGGAGTCTGGTCTGAGGCTATAAAACCTTGCTGGGAGCAGGATGAGACCCCAGATGCAGCCCCACCTCAGAGAGGGATCCGCTGAAGCCCGGAAGGCTGCGATGGAGCACCTGCAGACACTCCTGCTGCCCCTCCTGATGGTGATGTACCCCCCAGCCTGCACCAGTAAGTAGAGTGGGCTGGAGGAGAGGGTTGGGGAAGGGTGAATCTCAGCCCTGTGCCCTCCAAACCCCTCGGACTCAGCCCCGTTCCGTGGGTTTTTCTTCTTTCTGCTGTTAGGGATGAAAGGCTGGGGAGACACAGTTTGTGTCCACTCAGATGTTTATTAATTCTTACCTATAGCACAGTCTCACAAATTGAGTTCTAGCTAAAAAGGTGAAAAATGGCTCTGTCTGTAACTCTTTCCAAGGTCTTTTAAGCATAAATTGTCCAGTTACGGAATGACCCCTAGACTATTTTTATTTTTAACCCAATAACCAACCACCTGTGGGCCACAATGCGGATTTTTCTACCCAAACCCATGACAAAGAAGGGAGAAGAAGGTGAAAAAGAAGGACTTAGCCTATGCCCTAAATCCTCCATCTTGCTTTATACATGTAAATTACTGTAGTCTAAACCCGTAAATATAATTTTTTTTCACCCTGTGATATCACACACCTCTATCAAACTCCACACCCACAATCCCAGAGCTGTCACTCAACTTTGGAAGCCTTCTTCACAGCCTCAGGTGAAATGCAGGGTTTTCTTGGGCATCGACACCTGTCAGCACAGAAAGCCTAAAATTCTCAGTGCTCGGGGGATGCAATATAACAATATAATCCTTGCAGGTCATCCCTGGAAGTGGAGGGAGAGAGGAGGAGAAGCCAAGGCGCCGTCCAGGGCACACCCCACACCCTACGTGGCCTTTCTGCAGGGGAAGGACAATCACTCCTGTGGGGGCTTCCTGGTAGCCCCAGGCTGGGTGATGACGGCGGCTCAGTGCCTGGTGTAAGTCTCTGCTGTGTCCTCACAGCACCTGCAGCTGAGTGTCTGCTCCACCAGGGCCTGGGGAACATCTCCTGCCTGGAGGTCTCACAGCTGGTGTTGTCAGGGTTTTGGCTTCTTTTCAAAGCTGAGATTGGATGTTTGTTAATTCTTACCTGTTTACAGACTCACGAGCCCTGAGCTCTAGCTAGCGAGGTAAAATGGAGTACTTTTAACTCTTTGCAAGGTTATTTAAATGTTAATTACCCAACAACGAGGTAACACTTACATTGTTTGTGTTTCTGACCCAATAATTGGCCACCCAAGGCCCACAATGAGGACTTTTTCACCCACAAGGCCCACAATGTGGACGTTTTTTTATCCAATAACAGAAAACCACCCAAACCCATGAAGAAGAAGGAAGAAGGTGAAGAAGGGCTTGACAATGCCTCAAATCCTCCACGTTGCTTCACACACATTGCTATACACTAAAATCTTAAAATCTCAGTTTCCAGAATTCCAACAGGGCTCACTTCAGCCATGCCCAGGCTCTTTCCCTGGCAGGCAGCACAGGGCAGGGCACAGCCTGGGGACAGCTCTGAGCCCCATCTCCCTCCCCATTCCACCCTCAGATATTCACCCTGATGGCTTTTCCCCTCCATGACTCGTTTTGTTTTTCTCAGATGTCAACAACTGGAGCTCAGAGTGGCTTCTTCCCTTGCTGGCACTGACCTGTTGTCAGGCTTTGTCCTTTCTGCCACCAACCTGTTTGTTGGCAGAAGGGTTCCCCATGAGCCAGCTGCTTGCCCAGCCCCTTCTCCATCCCCCAGCTGGGGTGTGGATGGGCAGGAGGACGTTTCCAGATGTGCACAGCTCTGGGTGTAGCTCCCACGCACCCTAGGGCTGGCAGCTCTGCCCTGGTGCCAGGGACAGGCTCAGGGCAACTGATGGGAGGACTCAGGAGCCTGGAGCTTCACCTGGGGAGATTGGGAGGGACTCCTGCACATCCCCAAGGTCCTTTCCAATTTTCCTGAGGCAGGTGATGTAGAGGAGAGAGAAGCATCCTGATTTATAAATGCCTGGATTTCTGTGGGCCTGTGAAGCCCGGAAAAGGACAGCAGCAGAATTGGACCAAATGTGCCCAGCTTGAGGTCTGGAGATAAAGGAGCCCTTGCAGAGCTCTGCTCTGTCATGTGGGAGCTCGTTCTGCCTCTTGGCTGGGCAGATTCACTGGCAGAGCTCCTTGCTCCCACCATTCTTCTTCAGAAGTGCCTATACAATATATTCTGTGTATAGGGAATATATATACACACTGTATCTGTGTCATTGGACTCTCCTGGCCCTGCCCCTGGGAGATGAGCCTCAGTGTTCCCAGGCAAGACAGGGACAGGCTGGTGACACCCAATGTGCTCGATTTCACCAGCCACAAACCTCTGACTGTCATCCTGGGAGCCCACACACTCCAGAGGAGAGAGGAGAGCTGGCAAACCTTCGAGGTCAAGGAGTACCACTGCCACCCAGACTTTACAAGCCCTAGGAAGGGAAATGACATCCTCTTGCTGAAGGTAATCTGGCTGGATGCTCCTGCATGGCCCTGATGTGCAGAGCCGAGCTGCAGCCCCGGAGCAAAAGGGGAGGGTGGATGACAGGGCAAACACTCAGCTCTGTGTTTTCTGTCCCCTCGCCCAGCTGGATGGCAATGCCACCAGCAATGGGCACGTCAGGCCCATTTCCTTTGAGAAATCCAAAGTCCGTGGTGGCACAGAGTGCAGCGTGGCTGGCTGGGGTGACAGGACAGCCACTGTCACCATCATCAAACAAAGGGACTGCCTCAGCCACTACCCAGGACTGGCTGACAACCTCATCTGTGGCCGCAGCAGATCCTTGGGGGTACCTGAAAAGGTCAGTCTCTGGTTGGGGAGGAGGAGGAGGCTGCAGGGGAGGTTTTACCCAGGGGTAAAGCACAAGGGAGGAGAGGATCCTTGCCTTCCTGTGGCACAGGTCCTGGGAGCTGGCAGCAGCACAGGGGGGACAACGGCCTGGCCAGAGGGGATCACCCTGAATCTCATTGTTGGTCTGAGGGTATCTGAAGCCAGCAGAAGGGCAGAAATGAAGCTTCAGTGTTCCCCCAGCTGGCTCCCAAACAAAGCTGTCACCAGTCCCTTATGGAGGCAGAGTTATCCCCACTCACTGCCAGTCCAGGCTTCTGCTGGGGAAATTCTGTCCTGGTGTTCCCACAGGCCAGCACTGATCCCTCTCTTCCTTTTCACAGGGCGATGCTGGGGATCCACTGGTCTGCAACAACAAAGCCTACGGCATCTTCTCCTACAGGCACAACAACTGGCCTGGGTTCTACACACACATCACTCCTTTCCTCCCCTGGGTCAACAGTGTCATGAAGTCAGCGTGAGCCTGCTCCCCCTGCAGCTGCTGCCCCGGAGCTCACCCTCTGGAGCCCCGTCCTCACCAGCTTTCTTTTCCTTTCTGCCTGGGAAACATCTCCCGCTGCTCCTCGTGTGATTTATTAAAATGTGAATATCATCACATGGAGGTGGCAAAGGACTTCTCTGTGGCCAAGCCGGACTCTGCACAGTGGGGCTGGCACAGGGGTTGTGCCCCGGCTGTGTTTGTCCCCTCCCTGTGCACACTGGGGAGTGCCTGCACTGCCCTGATTTAACCCTTTGCGGCTCCAACTCCGGAGAGGAAGCAGCAGGACAGCCCTAGAGGGGTGGTAGTGGCTGGGGAGGATGTCTGTAGCCCTCGGAGGATGTCTGCAGCCCTCAGGGGGAGGCTGCACAAGGAGATCAGAGGGATCCAAAGAGCAGCCTCCTCCCCGTCTGTCATTTGTGACACCGCCTGTCTGGGTGTCCTTTGCCCAAGCCCTGCAGCCACAGGGTTGCCAAGGAGGACACTTCCAGTTCCTGCTTCACTACTGCTGTCCCCTACCTCTGAACCCTACTGCCACTTTCTCCCCTGTTGTGTAGCTCCAGCATTGTAAGAAGATGTAAAAACAATAAATCTCATCAGCATCTGAAAGCCTTTTTCCTGGTGCCCTTTGGATTTCTCTGGGCCTCTGGCTCCAGTCCTGAGCAGCTCAGGAGAAAGCCACAGCTTGAAGAGGTGAATCCCAAGCTGGAGGTTTCTATCCCAACCAATTTTCCTCCATTTTCTGTGCCATCTAAACCTCTAGAATAGATTTCCAATCTGGATTCCAGGGCAGGGGCTCTCCTCACTCCTTCCAGGGACCTCCAAGCTGGTACTTTGGGAGATTTCCTCACTCCATCACATCCTCTTCCCCATGGGCCCCTCTCAGTTCTACCCCATCCCACCTCTGGCTGCCATTCCACACAAAACCAGCATCTTCCCCCCCAGTGCACCTCTGTCACTCACAGGTATTCCTCAAGGCACACTGACTCATCTTTTTAGTGAAGCTGGCAGCAGAGAGAGGAACCACACAGTCCCACCACGGCCTGACAGTCAGTAAATATTTTATTTCTACGTGTCGTGGTTTAAGACAAAAAAAAATACACCCCCCACCTCTTCTACAACAGATCTTAAAAATATTGCAACCTGAGGAAATGAATCTGGAGGTTTGGCAAGAGACACAGCACGAGGAGCTCAAACACTTCCGTCAGATGTTTAGGATCTCATTGACAAAAACACACTTCTGGGGAGTGTTTGCCTTTCCTTATGCTCACCTCTGCCCAAAGGTGACTTGTCAGGGGCCATTCCAACATCTGTGGCAGCACTGGATACAAAACACAAGGCCAAAGATGTGAAGACTCCAAATATTTTCCAAACCTTATAATTCAAAATGTCTAAAAGTCCCCAGGTCACTCATCTGACTGAGAAAAGCTGCAGCTGAGCAGAGTTGTCAGTGGTTTTTGCTGTGGGTGATGTTGCACGAGGAAAGCACCTCTCGCACATTTCTGCCGAGTTTTCCATGCCCAGAGTGCCCTCTTTGGGTTGGCAACAGGGTGTGTGCTTCAAGGTTCTCTCTCTAAACAGCTTCCAAACTGATCCAAAACCCCCTCACTTCTTGCAGTTTGGAAGCAAATCCGTGGCTGAGCTGAGGAAAGGCACCTCTTTCCCCCAGGGTTCTTTATATCATTTAATCTGCTCTGAATCAAGGGTTGCAAAGCTGACATTGAGCAGAGGCTTCTTTTCTATTGAGGCTGCCAAATCCTGCCCAGAAGATCTCCCCAGTTCTCATCCTGCATCTTTCTGTGCAAAGAGCCTATCACCTCTTGGAGAGCTGGAGACTGCAGGCCTGAGTCACTGGGAGGGAGGATGGGAACCAGCAGAGCAGGAGAGACCTGTCTGTCTTTGGAGAGCTCCATGAAAACATCATTTAAATCCATGGCCAGGAGCTACAGATGCTCACCTGAGATGAAGGGAGGAGCAGCTCCAGGCAGAATGCACAGGAGTGGCCAGGAACAAATGACAGCACTTGGCCAGGGGTAGAAGAGCCCTGAGCTCCCTGAGGAGCCACATCCTCACCTAGCTCAGCAGCTGGGGTTACTCAGAAGCTTCACACAGCCCAAGTGTGGGGTCTTTGTCACTCAGTCCAGCATGGCAGCCACAAAAACTCTTCAAAAGCCACGAGCTCTCCACCCACGGTGATGGAGATGTTATAAAAATTGCTTGCGGAGGCTTAACTTCCTGGTCAGGCTGCATGGCAGGAGATAAAGCAGCTCAAGGACAATTATACCAAACTGGTGTCACTGGGAGAGCCCACAGGAAACAGCTTGGGTTAGAGCAAGCCTTCTCAGCTGAGCCCAGGGCTCAACAAGCTCTTGACAGAAATGTTCCAACAGCAGCTGCCATTCCACAGGGCAAGCTGGTCCCGAGCTCCTGAGCTACACAGCAAGTTCAGAGTCCCTTGCAGCATCAGGATAACACAGGGGAGAAACCTGAAGTAGAGGAGGGAGAGGCTTTATACTCCTGCTTTATAAACCCCACATGACATTTTACTTTTATGTTGGACAGATTCTTCCCTCTCTTCCCAGGAAGGCAAAGGGAATGCTCAAAGGAAAGCGCTTCCTTCTGCTGGGGGGATGATGGTTGTCCAAGGACAAGGCAAATCCCAAACTCTCACTTTTTTGCCCTTTTCTTGCACATGGGATTTTTTTTTAATATGAAAAATACGAAAATTTATTTCCTTCATGTCTGGTTTACCCATCTGCACAACCCCAAGGGCCTGCTTTGGTGTTGGCAGGGATGTCCAGTGGCCAGGTTTCAAGTGATTTGCAGCACTGCCACAATCCCAGTCCCTGCTCACCTTATCAGGACGCTCCCCTGGCCCACAGCCCAGCGAGTCCCTCCCTCCCGAGCAGGCTGCAAGCCAGAGGAATTACCCAGGCAGTGGCAGGTGGCCTCAGGACACAGCCTCCCATGTTCCCAAGACCTCTCCTTGCAGGATGGGCACGGGAGGATCGGAGGAGCCCCTGGCCCCAGCTGCAGAGCTGGAGGTGAGGAGCAGCTCTCTCTGCTGCTGGAACACTTTATCCAGCCTGGGCTGGAGTGGTCCTTGGGAAAGCAGCAACTCTGAGCCTGCTGCAAGGGCTGTTCCCTCAGCTGTTGCCAGCAGCTGCCTCCTTCCCTGGGCTGCCCCAAGCTCCTGCTCCTCCGGTGCCGTGCTCCAGGGACAGCCCCACAAACACCTGGAGAATGCAGAAGGCCAAAACACAAGGTCCTCACGGGCAGCTGGAAACACGGGGTGTGAAAGGCTTCATCTTCTTCCTTGAAGAGCCTCAACTCGTTGCTTTGCTTTATTTAAACACAGCACGTTTGGCTCTTTGCAAAGAACAGCACAACACTCGGTGACTCCCAGGGAGCCGAGGACACGGACAGGGAGCGCTGACACTGCTCCTCAGCTGCTGAGGGGACAGAGCCACTGAGAAAAGCAACAAACTCACCCATAACTAGAAAAGTGGCAATTTAAGCCCTTGCCAGTGCTCTGGCCACCAGACCCCTGTATCCTTGCTGGTGGGAGCCAAAATGTTTCAGGCTGCCCAGGAGCTGCAGCTTCACCTGCGCTGAGTGACCTCGAAGGGAGCAGAACATCCTCAGCTGCAGCTTCCTGAAAACACAGGAAACCTTCGCATAGAGGAAATTGGCCATCTCTACCCACTCCCAGCTGATTTAATGCAACATTCCTGGAGAATGAGCCCAGAGAAAAGGAATTAAGCTCTATAAACTCCATCTCAGGAAATGGCTTTGTGGAAGTTTTCACAGTCATCCAGCCCTGGACTCCTTAAGGGACAATTTCAAAGCCGTTTCATATTTCAGTCCACGTTTCTAACAGACAAGACTGGAAGCAGTTCTGGTCCCACCAACATTCCTGCTATTGGTAACAGATATCCTGCTTGGAATTGTGCCTGCAATGGGCTGACACCACAGCAAGAGGCAGCAGCAAACACCAACAACTTCCCTTAGCAATCCTTCTCCAAAATCCTGGAAAACTTCAAATCAAGATGCAACCATTGCATCCCTGCACATTAAACCCCCAGTCAGACACTGCTCATACTTCAGAATTACTGGTACAGTGCATTATATATAATTATGGCGGATTAAACCTTTTATTTACCAAAACATGCTTTGTTTCTATGCTTCAGAGTCCTGATATTCTGACAGGAGGCAGAGCTGCAGGTCCCACAGGGTACCAGGGAGGAGGAGGAGAGGGGAAGACAGGAGAGAAGAAACACACACACAACCACCACGGCTTTTAGGAACAAAATTTATTCCAATTTCAAACAGAGAGTTTATTTCAGGAGAAAGATATGAAAATCAATTTCCATCAGATATTTCTGTAATAAGCGTGTTGCCCAGCAGTCAGAGTGGGATCATTCTAAGAAACAATCACACTCCTGGACTGGAATGAGACAGTTTGGAGTCTGAATAGATCCTGACACTGGGCATCTTATTCAGAAACTCCTTTACCCTACCCTCTTCCCTCCCCGCCCCCCAACACGCACAACAATACATGCATTGCAAATGACAAGGTTTAAAAACAGCATTTTATATAGTATTCTTTTTAAATAGGATAATGTTTAAATTGTCTTAAATCAGGATCCTATAATATACAAGTATAACCAAATAATTTCCACCACATTGGCACTTGTAAAGAGTCTCTGGCACTACTAAAGAAGGGGCATTGGCACAAACCATACTCTTAAAAAACTGGGTGCTGCATAACACACTTTATCTCTGCTGGACTCTAACGGCCTGGGCTCTGTACAGGACAATACAATGGTCAGCACACTCTGGAAGTACTTTTTTTTTTTTTTTTTTTTTTTTTTTTTTTTTTTTTTTTTTTTTTTTTTTAATTTTTTTTTTTTTTTTTTTTTTTTTTTTTTTTTTTTAAACCAATAAAACACATGAAGAAAAACCATAGTTGAAACGCAAGGCCAACATTGCTAGGAAGCAACAACAAGAGACCAAAGAATCCAACTCGAGGAGAAGATGGGGCAGGCAGGAAGGGCAGGAGCTGACACGCTGCAGCTGGAAAGGGCTTTTGCTCACCAGGTAGCCAATCCACATGGAATGGTGCAAGGAAAAGGGACGGTCCTCTGCTCACTGACTTCAAGTTTCAAACTAGTTCAAAGTATGTTGTTGGTTTCTTCCACAGAACAAAGATTAAAAGTGCACAAGGAGCAGAGGTTAGCAAGACCAACTCCTCAGACTCTAGAGTCCCTACAACAACCCAATTTTACCTCTCTTCTGAAAGTCACTCTCAAAACCTGCAGAGAATTCTGACAGGCCTCGCTTTCAGAAAGGTTGATACAGGCAAATTTGGTTTTAAGGTTTGGCACTTTTGCTAGGGCAGGCATTTGCCAGCCAACACAGACAGGAGCCAGTTCTGCAGGAACACTTCACTGGCCCAGCTGGAGGCACACAAGCAGCTGCTTACTAAGGAAAGCACGTGCTAACACTGCTATCTTCTCACACACAATCTAGCCACAGACAGCTCCAGGTGACGTGTACAGGTCTGACCCATTTCTACCCCAATCCAGGAGGAGGTTTCAGGAACTCAACGAGAGCCACTGAGCAACACTCGACCCTTCCCTCCCCGAGCCAGTTCTCAGGCCAACAGCTACCCCAAGCAGGTGCCCCACAAGGTACATTCCCTAAATGCTTGTGCCCACAGCCTCCCACAGTTGCCTGCCACAATGCAGAGTCACTCTGCAAGAGACAGATGCCAAGATCCTTCCTCCTGTGCCAGGGAAGCAGCTCTTAAAGAAAGGGGAAGGAACAAAACAAGACGGAAAAAAAGTTTCTGATTCAAGTGGAAGTACCACCATCATTCACCTTGGAAAAGAGAAACTTCTGGGAAGTTATTTTCCAAGAACCTGTGTATCTCAGTGCCAGGCTCATTGCTGGCAACAGCTGTAGTGTGAACCATTTACAAAAGGATCACAGAAGCGGAAGAGGCTGGTGCTGCCATCTGCTTCAGAGGAACAGCACTTAGAATACATGATTATAAATTCTTCTTTATAAGACAATTTCTACAAACTGGATCATTTTGGCATAAAGATGGAAAAAAAAAAAAAAAAAAAAAAAAAAAAGGAAA
>VWYO01013371.1:22922-40851 GCA_013400275.1 Rhadina sibilatrix
TTTTTTTGTCTTTTCTTCACAAAGGAAGCCTCTCAAGGGGCAAGAGCAGAGCAGGTCAAACCAGATTGTACTCCTTCAGGTTGAGCTGTAGGATGGTGTCCTTGACAGCTGCAAAGACGAAACGGATGTTTTCTGTGTCTGTGGCACATGTGAAATGGGAATAGATGATTTTATCACTGTCGGGATTTAAATCCACAAACATCTTGAGGATGAACTCGCGGGCTGCCTGGGCATCCCTCTGTGGGCCTGCAGCAAACAGAGACACCAGTGAATGGATTCACTCCCTTCCATCCCCCAGATCCATCAGCACTTTTTTTTTTCCTATGGGTTACAGAGCGTTAAAGAAGAAATTAAGATTATTTGTGGGATAAAAGTTCCAAGAGGTGAAGTGCCTTATGCTTTCCAGCTGTCTGACCAAATCACCACAAGGGCACTGATCAGTTCAGACCCTGCTTTGGAATTCAGATCTGGGTAGGAGCATCCACTGGGTAACTGGCAGATGCTGGACAGACACCACCAAATGCTCTCCCATGGAAATGGGGTGTAAATTTCTTCCTAAAATACAGGTGTGGATCTCACAGACTGAAAGATACAAGCGTGTGTTTTGGAAACAAGGGTTATTGCCAGTCAAAAGTACAGTCAGGCTGCTCCAGTTGGTGACCTCACAGGAGCTAAAAATGGGAAATTTGACCAGTTTTTAATTCCCATTGCTGATCGGACCCCACAAAATAGTCACCTACTGCAATTTCTTTCACATGACTGCTGTTGCTGCATGGCAAATACCATCTCTTGAGAGGAAATCTGATGAGCAACCTCCCACTTACAGGCCATGCAGCATCCCTGAAGGAGCAACTTGTAGGAAAAAATGGAAGTACACAACCACCCCTGAAGCTGGGATCTGTCTCCAGCTGTTCAGCTCCATTTGAAGTAGGCACTGTTTGGGCAGCAGCTCTTTAGCCATTCCCAGCCTGCTGGAAAAACTTGGTGTTCCCACCAGAGCTCGAAGCAGGAACTCCAGATGTGGGAGGACAACTCACCAAGAGCAATTTCATCGCTCCTCTAAAAGATGAAAGCTGTTTGCAGAATGGTAATTCTTCCTTTACCTCATATTTTTAAGCAAATAATTACAGAATTAATACACGAGAGCACAAAGTCTTTTGCCTGATCTCGTCTTCCTCTACTTTGATTTTATTGTCAGCCCTGTACAGGTGTGTAACCAGCCAGCTTTAAATGCACTCAGCTGAAGAGCCTGAAATAATATTTTGGCTAAGGAGTTTTGTTTCAGATGGGAAATTCTGTTTCACTTAGATATTATTTTCCCACAACAGCAGATGGCACGCTAATAAGGATTTCAAGCTGCAGGAAGATTTTTTTTAACACCATCATTTGAAAAACTTGGGTATTTGACCAGCCAGTTTCTCAAAACAAAGACTCAAGTCACCTCTTGACTAGAGGGTTAAAAGGTCCAGAATAAACTGGACCAGTAAACTGCCATGTTTATGAAACTGGTTATATGTACAAGTTAGACTTCCACTGTTTAATACTTTGCAGTGCATATTGGAGGGGGTAATTCCTCATCTAGGAGAGGCTCGTTATTTGATAATCCTATCAGATTCCAGTTGTCTATGCATGATTAAGGTATTTTTGTGATGTTTTCTTATTGCTGTAGGCATTCTTTCTCCAATTAATGTTTTCTCTGCCTCTAGATCTGAGTGTTCTTTAAAAAAACAAGTAAATTTTAACCAAATCACCTCCACCCCATCAAGTGCTCCCTCTTAAAAGCCACTCACCATCAAACTCTGGGAAATAGTCAACAAGGTGGGAATACAGGATCTTGTCTTCCAACAAATCTTTCTTGTTGAGAAAGAGGATAACAGAAGAGTTTTGGAACCATGGATAAGTTATAATGGTTCGAAAGAGAGCTTTACTCTCTTCCATCCGGTTCTGAAATCAGAAAAAGAAAGCCCTGTTTTCACAGAGGAGCACTAAAATGCCTTTCTGCTGCCTGCACACGCACTCAGATCTGTAGTAATTCAGCATCTCAAACATTAAACACAAAGTACTTTGGCCCCAGGTTGATTCTGGTTCAAGCTGGATCAGTAAATGGAAAGGAAATGCAAAATCTGAGGGACTCAACCCTCATTTATTTGCCAAGCCTTTCGCATCAAAAGACTTAGAAGTCATTTTATGCTTTAACAGTTGTGTGAGAGGACTGTCCAATGATACTTTGTGAGCATATTATGTCTACCAGAAAAAGAGCAACTACTGTTACCTAATAGCATGTTTTTAATCTATTAGCAAGTGCCAAAATTCAAATTTGCACCTTCAAAGAGTGCAGCCACCACCTCACAAGACAGCAAAGTCTAAAGTGACCCAGAAGGGGAAGGGGTGATTTGGGAGCACTTGCACAGTGCCTTCCAAGGCACAAAGGACTCTGCAACTTCAGATAATTTCATTTTTCACTTGAGAATTCCAGATGATTTGAACGCCCTCTGCCTTTTCCATCCTCAGGGACATCACGACCCTTGGAGGCTCATGTTCCCTTCACAACAAGAACTGAAGGCCAAAACCAATAACAGTAGCTAATCCAACTTGGCACCAAGCACCTGGGTACCAGCCTTCAAGAAACTACAAAAACATTCCTCCCTCTTTTCCTTCTCTCCTTCCTCCCTTCTGCAGAGTTCCCACTCTTTGGCTCACCTCATTATCCGATTCCACCAGAACTTGGTCATATTCACTAAGTGCTACTAAAAACATGATGGAAGTCACATTTTCAAAGCAATGGATCCACTTCCTTCGTTCTGATCTTTGACCTCCAACATCCACCATTCTAAGGAAAAGAAGTATACAGAGTATCACAGAGGTAGCTGCAGTTCTCTGAATGCAAAGGACCAGCAAACAACGAGAATTAATTTGGTTCTTTACCATTCCCGTTAACCTGGCACGGGGATGTGACAGGATCTGCCTGTTAACAAAACCAACAAAATACCCTGGGTCCAGAAATACACCAAACTGAAAAAATGGCCACAGGTGAGGGATGCCAAATTCACCCTTTACCACTTTTGTTGCATTCTGCTCAGGTTTGCTCAGGAGCAGCTTTGAGTCTGAAAAGACTGAAAAGACAAGTCCTTCAAAACTATGCTCTGTCACACAAGCAAACTATTTTTGTTTTTAGTTAAAGCACCTGCTTGCCTCAAAGCTTCTCCCCCACCCAAATCTTTCTTTAGTTGTTATACTTTTGTTGGAATGTGCTGTTTAACAGTCACACACTTCAGTTTTAGGTCCCCCCTGTACAGCACACTAAAGTTATTCTGGCACTCACCTGAAGTGCCACACACGTGGCTCACCTTTGATAAAATCCTACACCTATTCCCTAGGTCAGCAAAACAGAACAGGGAGAGGACACTTCTGCATTTCTATAACCAAATGGTTTAAGAGAGAGGATGCAGGTTCCCTTATTCCTCTCTGGCAATGCCACGCTGGTGGGGAAGGGCAGAGAGCACCCAAGCACCAGAGAGAAACACAGGAATATTGCTGTGTTCAGCCTGGTCATGCCAGGCTCAGTTTCTGGCTTAAGCCTGCCAAGACCACCTGTTGCTGCAGCAACATAGGCAGCAAGTTTTGGTGCCACCCTGAGAGCACGAGGTAGGCATAGAAAACCAGCTCTAAGGCAGGTGCTGGGTACAGGGAAGTATTTCTGCACAAAAAGCGTCACCCCTTGGTGGCTTCAGCTCTCAACACATCCCTCAGCTGCCTCACAAGCCACAATTTCAGCCTGAGATGGCAGCAGTGCAATCTTTCCCAGGAAGGACACCAAGATGGTTCCCTGGGTTTGAAGTGTCACTGATTCGAAAGCAGGTTCAGTTTTCTGACAGCCAAAACATCAGACCACTCCAATCAGAGGAGCACCCACCACACATCCACTCAAACCACCTGGACACAACCAACACAAACCCAGAACTCATCCCTTCCTGAAAACCATCTCCCTGCTGCCTCAGTGCAGCTGTAACATGAAGACACCTCCAGTACCTGAAGATAATATTCTCTAGGTCAAAGGGGTACTCTATGATCCCGGTTGTAGGGACTCGAACCCGTAGCACATCTTGCTGAGTTGGTAGATATCCTGGGGTAGCGATACGATCCACATCGCTGAGATAGCTGCAAGCAGGACAGTGGGAAAAAAAATTACAAAGAAAAGGAAAATGCTACCTTAGGCTGCAGCACATAAAAATACAGATGTAAAAACTGCTGCGTGAAGTCTTTCTGTAGCGTAATGAGAAAGGCGGAAGTTGTCTGAATTGTTTTAAATACAGCGTGGAAAACTAACAGAAAATAGTTTTGGGGAGCAGTAATTCACCAGCCAGTCCCCTTGGAGGATAAGCAGATACACTCAAAACAACTTAGCAACTCTGTATAGGAGTGGGGAAGACAATCTTTACTACAGAGGAAGTTCAACCACAGCAGACGCTTTATGTTTCAGGATCAAGTCTCATCTGAAGTTTTCTACTTATAAATGTAGAAACATACACTTATTTTCTTAAGATGTAAAACATCTTCTGTACGTTGTCAAACTCAATGGATTTATAATTAATAAAATCTGAGTTACACATCCATGTGCACCTGTAGGCCAAAGACAAACCTGAAGAGAAAGAGCAGCACTCCAGGATCAATACAGATGGAATAATGTGTAGGATTCTGGCCTCAGGTATATCCTGAAGCAGATGTATGAACACCTTTTAACCCCACCAGTAACACCTCATACTCTCAGGAAAAGCAGCAAAGGATAAGGAAACAAACTCTGGACTTCAATAAAAAAAAAAAAAAATGTGGACAGGTATAATTAGTTAGACCATCACTCCCACCACAAGCATGCCAGTGACTGTACACTTACTATTTAGCTGAGTCAGAAAGTTGATATTCTCTTCTCCTGTCATAACACTCTTGTATTCCGGGGTCGTTCCACAATGTTTTAATTGCACTTACATATGGCTGCTCAAATGTCATGACCTTTTCTACATCCACTTCTCGGATCAGCACTGCATTGGCCTGGAGATTGAAAAGAAGAGGAAAAGAGAGAAAAAGTAAAAAAAAGAATAAAACTGGGGGCATAAAAACACCCACCCTACAATGGCTAAGCAAAGGAAGGTCTACAGTAACTACCACAGCCTGTGGTGTCTGTGAGGTGATTATCCATACCAAGGGGCTTTTACCAATACCTCCAATAAATAAAAACCAAAGTGAAGTTCTGCACAAGTTACAGCAAGCAAAAGTTGGCAGATTTTATTTATCAGAACCCCTCCACCATGGCTCACATAAAGCACAGGCAAAGCCTTCTCACACTCTGCCTGTTTTCACCACAGACAGGAAAGGGGCACCATCCAGACCCTACAGACAATTATTCAAAACCAGCTCTGAGACACCGTGTGACAGGACAGATAAAATACAACTTCAAAATCTTAAGGATACTAAACATTAAAAAAGGCAAAATATGCTAAAAAAAATCTATTTTCCTGGCATGCCCTCACTCTCACTGTCCTCCCCCTCAAGAAGATAAAATAATTTAGATCAGATCTGTCTAAAATTAATTTCTGGTCCCAAGATCAGTACGCTTCTGTGGTTGAGACCAAAATTCTTCAAGAAAGGTTTGTACCCTTGGTCAGCAGCTATCAGAAGAACAGAAGGGGTGCAAAATCAGGGGTAACTACCAGCATAGGTCTGTGTCTTTTGGGTCCAGCATGTGTTTTGCCAGCTTCAAGTTCCAATAAGAACAGCGACACATGCAAAGAAAATACCGACAAATTTAACAACCCTGAATCCTTGAAATGGGTAAAAATAACCTTCCAAAAAGAACATCCCCTTCCATCATATCCCAATCCCTTGCCCCTACCACTCACTAGACACACTAGTGCACCAACCACGCAAAGCTGCTCTATCCCTTAACACAACCAAGTAAAAGGAGTTGGGTATCAAGAAAATGTCATAAGAAGTTTATGGAAAAGAGTTCAGGGAGGTTGAGGTTGCAATGCAGAAAGACACAAACAAACAAGAACTCAAAACCTTCACTGACTAAAGACGTGCGCAGAAACTGAGAAACTTACCTTGTTCTGTTCATATTTGTACAGAATCTTCAGGGTTTCCATGGCTCTTATCATAGACTGCATGGCAGTGAAGATGTTTTGGTACACCAGCTTGGTGAAGCCTTTTTTGTCCTCTTCAGAGTAGCCTGAGCCATGAATTATACGCATTTGCTTAATGAACGTGCTTTTCCCACTCTCTCCAGTGCCTACAGGATGCAAGAGAGTGAGTTAGGAGCCACCAGGACATGACAGATGAAAGCTCCTATCACTACACCCAAGCACACACTACTTCCAATCCCCTTTTTGTCACTTCCCAGACTGGCAAAAGACAGCCTGGATTGTTCATCCCCGTTACGAACCCAGCAGCGTGGAAGGAAGACACCTTGTCCTTTACAGCAGCCTTCGAAAGTAGCTCTGGTACTTATTCCAAATCTCACGTTACAGCCACTCCCACACGTCCTGCGTCAAGAGGCCCTTGCCCGTCACACCTGACCTATTCCCAGACACTCCAGCAAGATGCTACAACCAGCCAGGAAGGGCCTGGACACACTCTCAAGCCAGGAAAGTGCCACAGACCCAGACAGCAGTGAGTGGCCAGGAGAAGCCCAGCAAACAGCGGATTTTCTTTTGCTCTAATTCGGCACAAAACGCTCTTTTGCCTTACACACGACGTGTCTTTTCATAGGAAAGAACCAAACACAACAGGAAAAAAATAAATAAAATAAAATAAAAAATCAACTCTAAAGGAGAACGGAGCTCAAGAAGAAACTCTTTGCTTATCCATCTGACACGAACAACCCAGGCAGCACATCTGCCTTGTATCCCCCAGCAGTGTGCAAAGGTTTGCTCCCCGGGGCTGGACCCTGATTGTGGCAGCGTTGCTGAGATCCTGCTCTGGATGCGAGGGAGTTAAAAATGGCGTCTGGCAGGGAGAGCAGAGTAGGCCACTGCTCCCAGCTGTTGGTGCCGTGCCTGGGTCCCCACGGGCTGCGGTCTGCTCAGCAAGGCCACTCTGCTTCCTTCTCTTCCTTCTCTCCCAGGTTTTACTGCCCAGCCCGGGAGCAGACGGGAGGGCAGGACACGGCACAGGGCAGCCCTTGCGGCGCAAGCTTCCTGCACCGTCACTCGGGCAGGTCCTTCCACTCCTACGTTTATGGCCCCGCAGGAGTGTCACTCAGCCATGTGAAGGCCACCAGATGATACCAAAGGACAGTGGGAACTTTCTAACAGAGTGAACAGGAGAGGAAAAAAAAAAAACCAGCATCAGACAGCATCCAGGCAGTTACAGAGCCTTGCTAAATTCATCATTCAACTGGGACGTCCCCGGTGACATCTGCCTCGTGCACACAGTCCTTTGTGGAGGGGACACACAGGCCGGGTCTCACCTGGGATGAGCCTGCCTTATCACACCTCATCACCCTAAATGGACACCACTACGTTGCTGTGGATTGCTTTTGTTCAGTCTTCTAAAATTTGCTATCATTATGCAGGATATTGATAAAAAAAACCCACATCTCTCTAAGCCAGCGGCCCAGCTCACCTGAGACCAAAAACTCAAAATGTATCACCAATGACTCAAAATGTCAATGATACCAATCTTTTTGACCTGTAGTTAAAATGCTGGCAGAGCCCTGGCTCTCCCCACAGGCACCACCAGATCCTCCTCACAGCAGGGGAGAGATGGATTCAGACAGGATCTCATTCATCCCAACACACAACTACTACTCAATATGTAGATACTCAGTTACTCATTTTATCTTGTTAGGCTAAAAGGCAAACAAACAAAAATGCTCAGATAAAAGCAACAAGCACCTAACTAGAAGCAGAACGTTTGAAATGAACAGCAAGAAGTGACAGGAATCACGTTCAGCACAGCCAGAAATTAACTCTGTAGACACCATCAATATGCAGCAAACTATCTCCATCTTGAATACAAAGGTGCACCCTAAGTGGGCAAAAAACTGGAAACTGAGATCTTTTGTGGTTTCTGTCAGTGTGGTGAGAAATACTTCCTTGTCTTTTACCACAGTGACCAAAATTGAGAGGGAAAAACAAAAAAAAAGTGGTGCTTCAAGCATTTCAACTATGAAAATATAAGAGAAACCTCAACACCAGACCTTTGCTTGCTTCAGAACTTAAAAGTTCAAACACAGACTCTTCCTGTCACTCCATCACTGCCCTTTTTTGGTTCGCAGGTTGGTTTTGGTTATTGCTGGTGGGTTTTTGGTTTGGTTTTTTTTTTTTTCCCTTAAAGGTGCCTTTTGCTTTCTCTGAGGCACAGCACCACATCAGCAGATTACAAGCTCTGGTGGGCAAGATCTACAACTCTCAGGGCACAAACCCCTTTTTTAGTATGACAAGAGGTGATCTGAATTCACCACTTCTGCCAACATGTGAAAGCAGCAGAGTTTACAGTAACTTCCTAATGATCCCCCTGCACCTCAAGGGCTCTTGTAAATACATTGCTCAGTCAACAGTATCCCATGCTTAATCACAAGTAATTTTTGTACTAAATATCCTCCCCACCCAGTAAAAAGACAAATTACTACCCTTGTACCAGATGGCAATGTCCAATACCTTGAATTTCTTATTAACAGGTTCATCATTGATTAGCACTGTTATTCTTCACCTCAATTTTCTGTTTTAGGCTTCACCAAAGCAACTGTCACCAGATGTAGTGACAAGAAAAAAATTAACAGTTTCTACAAGGTGGAAACTCCCTCAAAATTCTGGAGATTTTGGGAAAGCCCTCTCACTAAGTCAATCATTAATACTTGTGAATATAAGAACTCCACAGAACAGGAGTAACACAGAAGAAATCCCTGCAAGCAGCAGTTACACCAAGGAGAGAGAACACAGGTTACCTGTGCCAGCTGAAGGTGGGCAATGTGTCCAGTGAAAAGCATCCTGCAAACACTGTTTACATCTAGGAGTGTTGCTTATCCAATAATAACCACCTTCTGTATGTTTTTTTAATCTGATGCTGAACCTGTATCTTTTAGAAAAGCAGAAAGGATTCTTGAGCAATCTGAATTATTTCTAAAGTGAAATCTTTAGATCCAGTGGGATCTTCTTAACCCAGATCTATCCTATAGCGACAACCTATTTTGACACAGCTGCTTCTGTGGGACTGCTTTTAGGGAAGCATGAGAGTGAGGGACACCTTCCCTCCTCTCCGAGAAGCCTTACAGAAACTGCCACAGCATCTCCAAGGAGCAGAAATGTGAAGCCCTTGATTTTACCTTTCACACGAAGAACAGCAATACGTTAATTGCGAAGGATTCAGGGTGAGAAGGAAAGCCCTGGCCTTTATCTGACAGTTATCACCAGGCACCAGTGTTGGTACTGGAGCCCTCCAAGGGGCTGGGCACACACAGCCTCCCCCCACTTCTGCAAAGTGGAGGTTTTTTGTTTTTGTTTTTTTTTTCACAAGGGTCAGCCTCCTTCTTTAGCTGGACCTTAATGGCCTGTCAACAGATCCACCAGATCTGCTTCAGATTCCATCTCAAGATGACACCGTGCTCAAGACACAAAGCAGGATATATCTGAGACAGAAGCAATGCTAAATCACAGCACGCAGGAAAACTGAAACTGAAGTTTAAATTTGGGGGCTACCTCGGCATGAACATCAAGCTCCCTGCCGAAGGAGGAGGGACACGCCGGCAAGCCTCAGTTTGCAACCGATTACCCATCCAAACTCACCTAAACACGGCACAGTTACCCATCTGCACAGGGAACAACACCGTGTTTCCACCCCAAGACCCAGATTCTTGCAGCTGCACCTCTGAACACCGCGGGCATCTCCTCACCCAGCGCACAACCCCTGCATTCCCATCGCCTCGCCCCCCTCCAGGATCACCACACCGCGCCCCCAGCCCCGCTGCCTCTCCCAGGTCTCGCCCCAGGGGGAAACTCTGTGCTTTAGGAGCTGGAGGCCAGTTTTTTCCAAGGCCCAGGAGTTCACCGACAATCCTGAAAAGCACCAACCCCTCCAGCGGATTTCCACACGCCAACGAAGGCCAGCACACTCCCGAGAACCGTTTCCTCGAGACAAATTCCACGCGCCCGCGTGCCTGCCCGCCTTCACAACCAGGAATTTCAGCCACTTAGTTCCTGGTTGTGTCAAAAACCCATTTTGACAGCGAACGCATCACAAAATCAAACAAAGGGCAGCCAATGAGGCGGCCGCCCCGCACGGCTCGGGAGCGGCCCCGAGTGCCGGGCTTAGGCGGGGATGGCTCCCGCCGCTTCCCCGCCACACCCGCACCCCGCCCGGCCCGGCCACCCGGACCTGCCAAGCCCCGGGCCGGGCCCCGCGGCGGCCCCTGGGGCCGGACCGGCGCCGCGCTCCTCACCCAGCAGCAGCAGCTTCAGCTCGCGGCGCGCGTCGCGCTTGTCCCTCCGCAGCTGCTTCTCGATCTCGGCGTTGATGCGCTTCGACTCCTTCACCTCGTCGCTCAGGCAACAGGCCATCATGGACTCCAGAGTCATGGTCGCGCCGCGGCCGGGACGCCCCCGCCCACCCCCCCACCCCCCCCGGCACCGACCANCGTTCCTGGAGCGGGGCGGGGCCGCCGGGTATTGTGGGAAGGTGGCGGACCGGGCGCCCATGGCGGGGCGGGCCGGGATGGGGCCGAGCCCTCCCGTGACCGAGCCCAGCGCGGAGCTGCCGCCTCCCCTCGCCCTCTGCGGGCCCGCGGTTGGGGCACGCCGAACGGGCAGGGCCGCTGGGATAGCAGCACAGGGCGAGCCTGGGCCCCGGACGTTGCGGCTCGTCCCCCCTCGCTCGGAGCCCCCCCNCCGCATCGCTCGGAGCCCCCCGTGGGTGCTCGGAGCGGGCCAGGCCCGAGGCTGCGTGGGACGGGCCCGGCTCAGCCCGCAGACCCCGCCAGCCCCGCCAGCCCCGCCAGCCCCGCCAGCCCGGCCCTCGGTGCCGAGGAGGGAGAGGCTGAGGCCTCGCCGTGCCGGCCCTGTGCTGCAGGCTCCGGCTGCTGCAGTGTCCCACCCTGGCCACAGCGAGCCTGCCCGCTGAGCCCTCTGGGTGCCACCTCCGAGCCCTCCCTCGCTCTCCCATTTCTCCGCACAGAGGGTTATAAAGCTGGTTTTATCTCAGTTTTCCTCATTACTTGCTGCCAGGTGCCTGTTGAGCTGTAACAGGTCCTGCAGCCTGGTGCATCCCGTCCATGCCACAGCCTTGTGTTGGTTCTTTTGCTGCCAGTGCAGTTTTATCTGTCAGGGCAGTGCCCCTGTGCACTCTGGGGACCTGCCCCAAGCAGAGTGCCTGGACTCTTACACGCCTCTCTTGCAAGCACCTGTGGTTGCATGCCTCTTACCCTGCCTTGCCTGGGGTCTGTATCTAAACAGTCTTATGGAAGGTCCAAAAAAAAAACACAATAGAGCTGTTACATACCTGCCTTCCTTGCTACCAGCCCGGCTCATGCAGTGGTTTTGCCAGTCCTTACCTCTTGGCAGTTTGGCTGAGACAGAAAACACAAGATACTCACAAACCACAGGTTCTGTTTACCACTTAAATTCTCTCTTACACCTATGCTATTCCCATGAGTTCTTTGCCTCAATTAAAATAAGTTTCTGAAGTTTTGTTTTGGTATTTTTCCGGTGGTCTCTCCATAGTTTGGCCTTTGAAACTCACCTCACTTTGTTACCTTCTCTTGCTTTCCCTCCCAGGTGCCCCGCAGCCAGGAGGACTCTTCCTCCCTCATCACAGGCCTCTGGCAAAGGTAACGTGGTCATTTTGCTTTGGCAGCTGAAAATTATTCAGCAGACAGAAGTGCTCAGCACACCCAGGATCAAAGTCACTGTTCCCTGTGACCTGTTGCCCTTTGGAACTCCCATGTCTGGACAGTCCTGAAGGAGACTGAGGTTCCTGTAACCCCTGCAGCAGTGCCCTGACTGGGAAAGCCACTTGACCTCTTTGCATGTCCTCAGGCTGTGAGGGTAACACAGGGAACACGTCTGGAGCTGCTAAAAAGTTACTAAGATGGGATTGCTGGGCTGCTCTGAACCACAAGGTGCTGTGTGTTGGAAGCTGTGGTTTTGGTTGCCTTCTCCTGGGCAGGATCAAAATCTAAAGGCCAGCAGATCCTGAAGAAATTTCCACAGCTTGCCAAAAGAAAAGGAGCAATAAAATTTGCATCCAGCCTCTGGACTGCTTGCTTGGTTCCTGCTGATGGGAAGCTTGGCTCCACAGACATTGAGTTTTGATGAATCCTGATCAAAGTGTTGATTTTAAAATGACAGAACTGCCAGTCTCCAAGCAACAACAGCCCATCCACTCTCTCCCTTTCTGCCCTAATGGAAAAGTTTTGGTGCTCAGAGGGTTCCCGGGAGACCTGGGATTTCCCTCAGCTCTGTCACCAGCGTGCTGTGCAATTCCCCGGGCTCCATGTCCCTGTTCCTGCAGAAAGCTGATCCTGAATGTGTCAGGCCACTTCCAGAGCAACTGTTCCCATGGCCCACATTTGCAGCAGTCAATGCTGAGCCCAAAGATGACCCCCATTTGTTTACAGAGAGGAGGATCCCGAGGCCCATTGAGATGCAGACACCTTGTGGTGGGCAGCAATGCAGACATTTCAGAGTACCATCCCTTTTCTCCATCCTGGCCCTATTTCTTAGCTGCTTGTGAGTTCCAGAGGTTTGAGAGCAGAGGGGAGCAGGCATTGCCAGCAGGTCAGGGAGGGGATCCTGCCAGGGTGAGGGAGCTGGGTGTGTTCAGCCTGGAGAAGACCACAAGAGGATTTTACCAATATCCACAAGTATCTGAAGGGAGGTGCCAGGGGATGGAGCAGTTTCTGCTCAGCTGTTGAGCAATAGGACAATGGGCAGAAACTGATGCACAGGTATTTCCACCTTGAACATGAGGAAGAACTTTCCTGTGCTGATGACAGAGCACAGGTTGCCCAGAGGGGCTGCAGAGTCTCCTTCCCTTGTGATATTCAAAGGAGGAATGTGTCTGGACTCTCTCTGGGTGCTGATGGGGACCGGGGACCCAGCTGCAGAGCACGTGTCAAATGTTTCAGCCTCTCCCAAAATTAATTTTACAAGTTCTTCAATTGCTTGTCACAGGAAGATGCCACGAGATTTGAGTTCTCTGAAAAAGAGGAGAAAAGGCACCGAGATCAAACAACGCTGACAAATGCAGTCCATGACAGCAATTGCTGCATTAGTTTTTTTTAAACCTTATGTTTCACATCTGGTTTGTCATGGTGTTGTAGGTGGGCTCAGTGCACAGTAAACTAGGATAACAAACCTACATTTTCTGTGATCCTTTCATCCCCTACGATCCCAAAGTACATCATTTAATTGCACTCAACCTGCACACAGATTTCATAAATAAAGGAATGATGAATTAGCATAGCTGCTGCTGCAGCATTCACACAAGTTACTAAGGCACAATCTCCTTGTGCAATCAATCCAGCCTCATCCTTCAGTGTTTGTCATAAATTGAGGTCAGGAAGAAATGTTCTCCCTACCTGGAGGAGTGCTGCTGAACTAGCCGAGTACAAAAAGACTCTTAAGGCTGTAGTAATCTGTCTTCCCTGTGCAAATCTCAGAAACTGCTGCAAATGTGCATTTGGTGAAGCTCCAGTGCAGTAGATGAACACAGATCCTGCACAGGGGCAGGAGGAATCTGCCTCACATGAGGCAGGAGGAAAGCCTGGGTGATCCTTTTGACCCTAAAGTCGGTATCTTGCTCCTCCCTTTGTCCAGCAAGGGAGCCAGAGGAGAGAGAGGAGAATCCTGAACCCTGGCCATGCACACAGCACAGGTGGGTCTGGTCAAGAAGCTGCTCCTCTGCCCATGCCAGCCCCTGTGGGTCACTCCCTTCAGGCTCAGTCTGGGTTTCATATGCAGAGGAATTCACATGCTGCTTCTGCAAAGTGATTGTGCTGGGAAGCTTCTCATGACCAAAGGGTCACTGGATTCCCCTGACTGTCTCACAGCTCCGAATTTCCTGCTCATCTCCCACCAAACGCCTCAGGGACACCACCCAGGGAGCAAGCAGGTTCAGGCATCCTTGCCATGTGCTTCCTAATCACGGCTCAGCTGCAAAATCCCTTTCCTGCTTCCTGCAAGGAGTGTGAACTGTTCCTTGCACTTTGGCTGGTAAAAAGGATGATAATTACCCCTAATCAGTCTGCAGCAAAAACACAGGCCACAGCAGAAGGGAGGGGTGGGGGGCAGCCACCACGAGGAATGGAACCCAATTATTCCAAGTCACTGATAAAACGGGATCAAAGAGGGTAGGATTGTTTTACCAGCTGTAAAAAGCCTGCCTGGACCAAGGCAGTTCTTGGAGAAAGGCCCTTTCTGCCTACAGGCGTTTCCTGGCTGGGACCTTATGCGCATCCCCGGACAGTTTCTCATATTTCTTCTTGGTGTAGGCAAGGAATTTGGGCTGGTGTTCATTTCTGCCTCTGAGAGCCAGCAGCAGGATGGTTTCAGCAGGAAGTGAGCACGGAACCACACAGGCATATGGTGCAGAACAAGTGCTCTGTCTGCTGCCCGTGTGGGCACTGAGCTGCTGGGACTCTGCTGTGTCCCATCAGGGGCACCTGGGTGTCCCAGGGGGTGCAGCAGTTGGGGCTGGGGGGTGAAGGGGGTGAGGGGCTTCTGGAGGCATCTGTGCCCTGCCAGTGCAAGGTTCACGGGGAGAAGAGTGCTGCACTTCTGGCTCCCTCAGCTCCCTGGGATCCCGTGCAGCCCCACTCCTCATCCCTGCCTTTTGCTGCAGCAGGGAGACCTGCACAGCTCCTAACAGCAGCAGGAGAGTTGGGAGCTGCTGAGGGAGAGAAGAAAAACAGCCCCTTATGTGAACGAGGGACCTGAGAGGCAGATGGCGTGTAAATCACTCCCAGGCCTGCCTAGCCCTTGCCTCGTGTCTGATTGTGTTATGCTATCTAGAGAAAGTTTAATATAAAAAGCCAATAATCCTCGTGATAAGAGGGGTGATAAGGGACAGTCTAGCCTGGATGTGGCATGGGGCCAAGGTCCAGTGCCCAGCCTCCCCTACCAGTCCTGGCCTTCCCATCCCATACTAGGTGGCACAAACCTGGCAGGGCTGGGCAAAACTGAAAAAAAAAGCAGGAACCAGCCCTGCTGCTGGCAAAGAGGGGCTGGGGAAGCAGGAAAGCTGGAAGGGGAGAACTCTGTAAGCCCCAGCAGCATGGCATAGGGCTGGCTGTGGCTAATAGCCCACAACCTGCCACCACTGGCCCTTATGAAATGCCTCACAGATGTCTGAATGCAGGGTGGGAAGTGGAGGATTGCAGCCTGGAGAGGGATTGGGGTTTCTTGGCAGGTGGGGTATCAAGGGCAGCTGAAGTTTAATGAGTTTGGTGGATCTCAGCCCTGTTTCTACTGGAAGGAGGCCACAGCATTCAAACCACAAGTGAGAAGCAAAGGAGTCACTGGCTGAGGCACCCCACACTCAGTGGGGTCCTGTCTGGGCCCCTCTGAGCTGTGCAGTGCCCCACATTCCTCACTGATCCTGCAAAGCACCTGTGTCTGTGGTCAGCTTGAGGTGATGGGACCCAAGACAGATTCTGAGGCTGTGGAGAAAGGGAAAAAAACCCCTCGTCTCAGCACCTGAATTGCTGCTGTGCCTTTTTTTATTTCTTCCTCTTTAATTCCAGGTAAAAGAGAAAGTATTCTCAGGGTAAAAGCAGGATCTCAGAGCCTACATTTTCATAATGATGACAGCATGGCTTTCACCTTGTGTCCAGAGCTTAGAGCAGAAAATGTCTGTACAACCTCTCTCCTTGAACCAGTGCTGGAGTGGGATATAATATCTGAATAATTTACAAAGGCTCTTCATTACACAGATTTATTTTTGGCAGCTTTGTTAGACTGTTCCTTTTAGGAACTAATAGGAAGTTTCTCTGGTTTCATTAGGACATCCCTGTATGAATTGTTCCAGTGGGGCCAGGGACTGGGACAGCTTCTTGCTCCGTTAGAAATGTAAAATGTTTCTGCCCTCTCTGTCCCCCATGGCTTTCTGGAAACCCACCTGCATGCCCAACCCTGACCCAGCCCTGGCTGTATGTAGCAAGAGTCCAGCAGAATTTATTCCTGGCCAAGAGGGAGTGGGGGGGCTTCCCCACGTTGCTGTCAAACAGCTTTGCAGCAGACAAATGTTGGTTCACTTGGAGAGCTCCTTCACAGAACTCCCTCTCCCTCCCCTGTGCTGGAAAAACCTTCATTTCTCAAGCCAGGTCTGAGGTGGGCTGTGGGAACCCGCAGTGTTCACCAGGCTGTGTTTGGGGCCAGCTCCTCTGTGCCCAGGCCATATTCAGCCCCACTGACTCACACAGCCTGGGCCAGGCTAAAATCCCCCCTTCTTCAGATGCAGGTGCACTGCCTGGCTAGAAACCAGCCCATTAAAAAGTCATTTACCAGGCACAAGCGAGTTTGTGTTCCCCTGGATTGGGATTTGCCAAGATTATACCATAAATTAGAGTGTTTCCTGGAAGAATGTAAGGAGAGAGAGAGGGAAAAAAAAAAAAAAAAAAAAAAAAAAAAAAAAAAAAAAAAAAAAAAAAAAAAAAAAAAAAAACAAAATGGAACATTCTGTAGCCAACAGAAATGCCAATAAAGGAGTATTTCATTTCCCACTTGGAAGGGGGTGAGTGCAAGCTGTTGCAAGGGTAGGGCAGGGTGCCTGTGCTGCTCCAGGACCAGGAGAAGGGGACAACAGGGACCTGCTCTGGCTGCATGCACACACTGACAATAAACTGCATTTCTCTGCCCTTGAGCAGAGCCTAAGCTGGGGTGACTCAGTTTCTCTCCGTGTAAAAAGGGGGACCAGGATGCCAGCCCCACTGGGGGAAGACTGTCTGCCCTGTTTTCCAACCCTTATTCTGCAGGGACACAAAGCCTGCCTGCACTATTAATAATCCTTGGCATGAAGCTGTCACAGTTTCCACTAATATGGAGATGTTGAAGTGAAAAAGCTACTGCACAATATGCAGGAGGTGTCACAATAACTCAGCTGCTATATTGTTCTTTTTAAAAATAAATACCACAACAGGCCAGCCCACATTGCTGGAGTCATGACGTGTAGGGTTTTATTTTTAATCAGAAAATGTACTGATTTTTAAAGATAGACATGGAGCAACATCCGAAATTTATGAAAGCTCCCTGTGTGCTCACACGTGCCCACTGTGTTCCTTCCTGCCTGTTATTCTCCGAATGGCTTCCAAGGACCTGATCCTGTCTCAGCACAGGCACATTTGTGTGTGTGGCTTTGCAAGAAGCCCCATGGCAACAAAGTCCTTCCAGAAATAAAGTCTGTGGCCGAATTCCCCAGCCCACTGCTCTCTGGGGGGGATGCAATCCATCCCGCAGGACACGCACTGCAGGGTCTGCTCCTCAGGCAGCAGGTTTGGGACCAAAGTTTGCATCCAGAGCAGAATATTCCATTGTCTGGAGATCAGAGGTTTGTCTGGGGGCCAGCTGTAGGTGGATTACCTTTTTCCTTCGCCTTCCTTCACGCTCAGCCAAGGGCAACGCTGAAATAAAGCAAAACGAAACTCTGGGTTAAAAAGAAAAAAGAAAAAATAAAAACAACCAAAAAAAACCCCACAAAAAAAAACCCAAAAAAACAAACAAAAAAAAAAAACAAAACAAAACAANGATGAACACATAACAAAAAAAAAAAAAAAAAAAAAAAAAAAAAAAAAAAAAAAAAAAAAAAAAAAAAAAAAAAAACCCACCACCCTGTTGTGCTTGGGGAAGGGCGTGAAAATGAACTGCGAAGGCTGAGGAGCCTCACTGCCCGGCAAGGGCCGGCCCGGGGCTCTGGCCCTGCTTCAGGCCAGCCGGACCCTGGGCCT
>VWYO01013371.1:41623-54755 GCA_013400275.1 Rhadina sibilatrix
GGGGCGGGGGGGGCCCGGCGGCCGCCGGCTCCGGCCCCAGCGCTGTCTCCTGTTGTTCAAGGGCTCCTCTCACCTGCCTCAGCAGCTGAAGTTCACGACCTCCGACTCCTGCGACCGCATCAAGGACGAGTTCCAGCTGCTGCAGGCCCAGTACCACAGGTAGGTGGTCCCGCCTGGGCCCGGGGCTGTCCCGCAGCCCCGCCGCGCCGGCCGATGCACGGGAATCGTTCCGATTCTTCTGCTCGTGGCTTCGCTCCGGGGACCGGATGAGAATGTGGGGAAGGGGGACCCGGTGGCGTTGCTTGGGACGCCTTTGGCGGGAGGAGGACCTCGGGCACGGCGTCGGTCGTGGACACATGGAAGCCCAGCGAGGAGAACGCCCATTCCCTTCTCCAGCCAAGGTCTTTCCTCCAACTGCTGCTCAGCCAGGACTGCATAAACACTTGCCAGGCCTCCTGCCTCTGGCTGGGAGTTTTCCTCAGTTTTTCTCGCTGGCTGCCATTCCTGGACTGTAAATGCTGCAGAGAGCACTTAAATCCAAAAGCTTCTACTTTTCTCTGTGTGTGTGTGTGTGTGGAAGTAGTGCTGCTGACCCAAAAGCTGGCTTGAGACAATCTGTTGCTTTGCATGTGTGCGTCTGTGTGACAAACATGAAGCCCTTTGGTTTAAATAGTCTGGGTGATGCCCTCTGCCACAGCCTGGCACTGGTTTTGGTGTAGGCATTGGTGCCGTGTGGCTGCAGTGTCCCCCAGCCTGGGCTCTGGGTGGCAAGTTTGTGGTGGTGTCATTCTGGCAGGAGCTGGCAGAAAAAAACTGCTGGGAAGTGGCCATTTCCTGGTGTCTCTATGCCTTGGCAGTGCCATCGGGGGAGCAGGGCAGCCCAAGGAATGCTCCTGCTGAAAGAGAAGCTTTCCCCTCCCCATGCCACTACACCCCCTTGGACTTAATCTGCTCAAGAAGGAGCAGGTTTTGTGTAGGTGAAGCTGTTTCTTGTTTGAAACATAAAACCACAGCACATGCTGGCTGCAGTTGCTCGGCTGGTGAGTTGGAGTCTCATAAAACGCTGGGAGCAGCAGCTCTTTCTCTGAAGGGTGTGAAGAATCTAGGAGAGAGGAAAAATCCTTGCTTCTGGAGGGATGTCCTGCACTTGGGCCTCCTCCTCGCCCCCATCCAGAAGTGGATCTGGCTTTGGTTTTGATGTTGTACTGGAACATCTCTTGAGTGCTGCAGACAGGTTCTGTGCCAGAATCTGTCCCCAGCTGCCAGCGATCTGTTGAGGAAAGGCAAACCCCTCCCTGGGCAGCCAACTCTGCTTCTCCCCAGCATTCTGCTTCCTGTGGAACGGATTTGCCTGAGGGAGGTCAGTGTTCTGCTGGTGGATAGCCTCATGTCCTTTTCCTGAATGTGTGTTGGGGGAACTCCAACTGAGAAAGTGGGGGAGCAGGCTCTGTGTGGTCACTGCTGTGCCAGCATAGCCTGTCTGGGCTCTGGCCACCCCTTGAAGTCCAGATAGTGATGTCCAAGAATCCAGCCTGACCGGGACAAGGCCACGCAGGAAGCAGCTGCTCTGCGGCGATCAACTCTCTCACCTCCTGTTTGTGGTTTTCTTACTGTTTTCTGGCTTTTCAGCTTGAAGTTGGAATGTGACAAACTAGCCAGCGAGAAATCGGAGATGCAGCGTCACTACGTCATGGTAAGGACCGGCCTGGCAGCCCAGAGCAGAGTGTGTGGGTGGCAACACCAGCAGGTGCCCGTGCCTGGCCTCTGCTTGGAGGGAGCCCGTGCCCCACAGACCTCCAGGGCTCTCAGCAGGGCTGGAATTGGCTTTTTTTTTTTTTTCTGAAAATGGGGCTGTTTTGTGTTGGCTGCGTGTGTAGGGGGCTGTTGAAACACAGGGTGGCAGGGAGTTTTTTGATGTAGAAAGTGGGACCCGGTGGGTGATTCCTTGGCCTGGCTCCCTGTCCCCAAGGGAGGTGACAGCTCTTACACACCTGAGAAGGTGCTTGTGTGCAGGTATTTGTGGGTTCTGGGAGGGTCATGGCCGGTGAAAGCCAAAGCAGTGCTCTGAGAAGTCATGAAACTGGGAAACCCCCCAAGCCAGGTGTGAGTTGGAAGCAGAAATCAAGGGCTGAACCCTGTGCACCTTCTGGTGACCCTGCAGCCTTGCTGAGCCGTGGTGCTGTGTGCTGGCACCTGTGTCCCAGCACAGGGCATGCAAGCCCCAGGGCAGTGCCTGGTAAAGGCATGAGAAATGGTGCCACGTGTGGGCAGCAGGCTTGGCTGTGGCTTTCCAAGGAGAAATCTGCTAGGAAACAGCCACAATCTGGTGAGCAGGGTCAGGGTTTGCCTGCCAGGTGATGCCCCTGGAGCCCTGTAGCAGAGGGGAGGGGTGCCAGGTAGGGCCCTGGTCTCCTCCTTTCCTGTCCTGGAGTTAATGGGAGGCTGCAGTACTGTCCATGAAAATGAGCTGGTTCCTGCTTGCCAGCTGCTGCATCTGCCCTGGAAAGAAGAGATAAGATGTAGGAATTAATAGAGCAGCTCTTCAGAGCAGAGTTAAGACTTAAAAAATCAGAAATAAGGGAGGTAGCTGGCCCCTTCATCTTTCTCTACTGCCCTTGTGGCCAGTGGGAAGCAAGGTGTGCTTGGGACTGGGGACAAGGAGAAGAGGTCACAGCTTTCCTGGTGTATTAATGGGCAAACCTGCCCCATTCTCCCTGGTAAACAATTGCTTCCTGTGCCTCGCAGTCTGCATGGAAACCCTCATCTCCAGCAGCGGCCAAAATACATTTATTATTTTTTTTTTTTTTCCCCTAATGCTGGCAGTCACCAGAATTGATTCAGGTTGCTGTCAGCAGCAGAGGGGAAGGGCTGTTACTCGTGGCACAGCGCTGGAGGCTCTGCAGGCGCAGCAGCTCCTGCCTTGTCTGCGTGGCTGAGCCGGAGCTGCTGCCGCTCCCCGTCACGGGGAGCCAAGAGGAGGGCTTCTGTGAATGTGCAAAGCTGCTACAGCTGCTCTGATTTTTGAATAAGTCAAAATTGGCAGCTCGGGGGGGACGGGCTCCTGCTTCCTGTTCGGTCTTCAGAATGCAAAGAAGGCTGGAGAGCCCGCAGCAGGCTGAGATCATTCCGATAGAAGCTTCATCGCCTTGTGGCGTTGGTACCAGGATGCCAGTGATCTTCAATTAAATGAGCACAGATGTGGATTGTTCTTTTCCCTTTGGAAGGATCGGGATTGCAGCCTGCAGGCTGCAGGAGGAGGTTTCTAAACTCTCCAAACATCAGCCTTGTAACATCGTCTTCCAGGGGTTAGGAATTAGCTGCTTCTGCCAGTAGATTGTCTGTACCTGCCTGTTGCTGCTGTGCAGGGGTTTTCTGAGTGGATTGTTTTTGTGTGTGGAGGGGGTGAGGTTTCCACATAGCTCCTTCCTGAACAGCTGGAGCTGTGTGCAGCTGGATGTGCTGCTCGCTAGATGGAGTCCAGTTGATCTCTCCCATTTGCTGCTGAAGCAGTCCTGTGGGCTTCAGGATACTGGCCTGGCAAAGCTCCCAGAGCTGGGCTGCCTCTCTCAGGGCCGTGCTCAGGGAAGTCTGGAACCCTGAGCCTTTTTTGCAGGTTTGACACAGCATCACTCACTCTCACCTTGGTGCAGACTGTGGAGAGGTGTCTGTGAGAGGCAAGTCTCCAGGTCTGGAGCAGGTTGGGCAGGGAGCACCTGGAGGGGTTCTCTGTGCTTGCCTCCTGCTGTGTTTGTTTCCTGGGGCTTGCCTCTGCTCTCTGCCTTGCCCAGCCTTTGTAGACAGCCCTGCCAGGAATGCAGTGGTGGTTCCCAGCACTTGCCTGGCAGAGACTTGACTTACAATTTGTTTTGTTCTCTTCTCTCCTGCTCTACAGTACTATGAGATGTCCTACGGGCTGAATATTGAAATGCACAAACAGGTAGGGGGAAAAGCATCTCCAAGTGCTGTAATTCCTGGGGAAGGTGTGTTGTCTGCTCTGTGTTGCCCTCTGTTCACTTCAATTGCATTTCAGGAGCTAGAAATGCCATCAGCCTGTAAAATGTCAGAGCTGCCTTTGAAATCTAGGGCTCCCCTACCTATCAGGATCACAGTGCTGGCCTGTGGGCCCTCATCCTGGGCTCTGGGCACCCTGTGGTTCTCCCTAGGGCCTGAACAGGTATCTGAGCACAGGAAGGGTCTGCAGCTGTGGCTTGGAGACTGTGGCAGCCTGGATGTTTGCTCGTTACCCTCACTGGTGGTTTAGTTGTTAATTATCCCCAGTGACTAATTACCTGTGGTGTTAACAACATGAGCCTCCTCTGAGCCTGTCTCTATCTGGCTCCAGCTCCAGTCACAAAGTTGGCTGCATGTCGTGGCTCAGTTTTAAGCCTCTTAGCACAGTTCTGTTCCTCACAAAGGCACTTGGTGCTTCTGATCCCATTGCCCTTGTTGCTAAGCCTGTGAGATTGGCTTCCCTGGGAAAACCTGGATCTTGTAGAAGAATCTGAGCCACAAATCCTCACTGCTGCCCCACGAATGTCTCCGAGCCTCATCTGCTTCCCTGTGGTGCTGTTGGGGTCCCCCCAGCTGGTTTGGGTGTGTGCCTGTACCCTTTGGCTCTGTGTTTCTTTTAACCCCTTTGGAAAATGATTTGCAGAGGACTGGCAGCTTCACCATTTGGCAGGAACCAGGAGAAAAGCATTTAACACCCCAGAACTTGCCTCACACTGCTGGTGTGAGGGTAGTGAGGAAGCTGCCCAGCCCCTCTGGTCTTCCCCAGTAGCCCCAGTCCAGCAGCTCAGCTGGGGAGGGGGAGCCTGAGTGGGCTGTGCCTGTCTGTGTCCACATGGCAAATGTCATTCAGCACATCCCCACCTGGTCCTGCAGTAACTTTACTCTCTGGTTGCTCCCAATTTGCTAAATGAACGTTGGGGACCTGGAGATGAAGAGGAATAATGATACTTTGCTCTTTGCAGTCAGCAGCATCCTTTCATTTAACCATGCAGGGAGGAGCCTCAGGAGGGCAGGGTGATCCCCACAGCACCAAGATGCTGCCAGGACAGTGGGTTTTCTCAGAGCCATTTGGGGATTCAGGCCTGGCCACAGGAGGGGGAAGGTGGAGCAGCTGATGCTGTGGGTGCTCAGTCGCCAGCTGCCTGACTTCTCCTTTCTATTTCTCCCACCTTTTAGGCTGAAATTGTCAAGAGGCTAAATGGGATTTGTGCACAGGTTCTGCCCTATCTTTCACAAGAGGTGAGTTCCCCCAGCTGTGGGGGTTTGTTGGTGTGGAAGCAGCTGTCCCTCTGCAGCCAGTGAGGTGTCATAGCCCTGGGCTGGGAAACCCTTGCCTGCTCTCAGCCTCTGCATGGGGACCAGCCCTTCCAGGCCGTGGTGGCTCCTGGAGCACTCTGTGGTGGGCAGTGTGCCCCTCCATCCCTTTTGTGGCAGCTGGGGACAACACTGGTCCTTGCTCTCTCGTGGGGCTCCTGAGCCCTCAGCCACGTCTGCAGTGGGAGCTTTGGGTGCTCGTCAAGGGAGGATACTTAAAAAAATACCTCCATATGGCTCCTGTTTGAGATCTGGTTCCTCTGCCTCATTAATTAATGCAGCTGATGGACTCCTCCTACTCCCCTGAGAAATTAATTGGGGGAGGGGGTGCTTGGGAGTTGCTGTCTGAGGCAAGGGAAGATTAAGCACTTCTAGAGCCGCATTTTCTGTCTCCCCATGGAGGCTGAGCTCTGAGCAGTTCTCCTGGCCCCTTGGGGGCTTCTTGCATGGGGTCAGTGCTGGGCTTGGGGCACAGGTTCTGTTTTTCCCACCCACCTGTTCTTAGGGATGGACAAAGTCGCTCACTGATCAGATCAGAGCTGCCTAATAGCTAAGCCCCAGCTAAATCTTTTGCATCTTAATGCAATCCTTAACCCTGTCCTGCTGCCAAAATGAAAAGAAAAATCCCCTTGCTGAAGTGCAGTGGGCAGGCCTGGTGTTTCAGAGACCTCGTGCTCTGCAAGGAGCAAGTACAGTTCTCTTTTATATTTTTTAAAGTAAATGATGCCTCCATTTTTTTTTTTTTTTTGCCTTTGGATACCAGTTGGTATCCAGGATGTGTCCCAAGGAGTTTCCCAAGAGCTTCTGATTTTAGGGCTTGTTTTGTTTGTTAGAGGGTCTGTGTAGGTGAAGGGTGGCAGGACGGGGGACACTGCCCACATTGGAGCCTTCTGGCCAAGGATCTCTGGGTGCATGGAGAGCAGGATGAGGGTGGGAGTAAGAGGGGACCTGCCTAAGCCTCTGGTGAGGAAATGGATGAGACAAAGGTGCTTCCTTCCCTGCTCCTTGCTGCTCTAGGCCCAGCTGCGAGGCCCTTGCCTCAGGTGAAGTGGTGAGCAGGTGTCTCCATCTGTGGGGTAACCAGCCTGATTGTGTGGGCCGGGTCCCTGTTCTGCTTCCTGGTGGCACTAGAAGTGACCCCAAATTCCTCTTGTTTTCTCCACTGCCAGCATCAGCAGCAAGTCTTGGGAGCCATTGAACGAGCCAAGCAGGTCACGGCGCCAGAACTGAACTCCATCATCCGCGTACGTGATGCACGTTTCGTTTGGGTCACGAGGGGTGGGAGTGCTCTGGACACAGAGCTGGGCTGGGCTTCTTGACCTGGGGGTGTCAGGGGACCCCTGCTCTGGTGCTGAGGCTGCAAGGCTGGGCCGGCCATGCCAGCACAGGGTTGGTTCCACCCAGGCTTGCTGTGATGTTTGCAGGGATCCCTGCTCTGTCTCACCAGGGTGCAAAAGGAGAGGAGCTGTGGTTTTGAGCAGTAGGCACTCGGCGTGAAAACACCACCTGCTCTTGGTCCAAGTTGTGAAGTGAGGGCTTTAAAGTGCAGCCTTGGGGCATGCCAGAGCCTGAGGCCAGACGTCCTGTGGGGAAGGGGCTGTATGTCCTGCTGGGGACACACTGTTGAGTCTTCTCTTGAGGTTCTCACAGCCGCAGGGCTCAAGAACCTATTTCCCCACCCAATCCCAAAGCTGCAATGCTCTCAAGCTGCTTGAGGCCCCTGATTTAAGTCTGATTGCTGGCACGCTCTGGCCAGCCCAGACCCTCTCTTTGGGCTCCGAGTGCACTCCAAATGACAACAGCCCCGTTCTGTCTGTGTGTCTGTCCATCGTTCCCTACAGCAGCAGCTTCAAGCTCACCAGCTGTCGCAGCTCCAAGCCCTCGCTCTGCCTCTGACCCCGCTCCCCGTGGGGCTGCAGCCCCCGTCCCTCCCCGCCGTCAGCGCCGGCACCGGGCTCCTGTCGCTGTCGGCCCTGGGCTCGCAGGCTCACCTCTCCAAGGAGGACAAGAACGGCCACGACGGGGATGCCCACCAAGATGATGACGGGGAGAAATCGGATTAGAGCGCCCAGGGGGCTGGGGGAANCAGCAGGGCTGCGGTGACCTGTGCTGGGTGGCAGCTCAGCAGGCCTGTCCCCACGGGCGGGTGGCAGGGCCTCGGGGGGTGTCCCCGGCGCCGTCCCCGGCTGCTGCACAGCAATGCCAAGCGCCATAGCATTACCCGTGTGGCCAATCGTGCTCTCCCTGTGCCCAGCCTGCCTTCCCTGTCCCTCCTTCCTGAGCCCCCAGCCAGAGTTCTGGCTTGGGCTGCTCTGGGGCCACTTTGTCCCCCCTGGCTGTCCAGCTCCTCGGTGCCACGTGGCTCCTCCCTCCACCTGCTGCTCCACCCTCGGTATTTAAAGATTGCCCCTCGATCCTAACGGTTCTGCACAACTCCCTGCTAGGATCCCTGGCCCGGAACAATCTCCTCCCTTCCCCAGGCACTCTTGGTCTTGTCGCATTTGCCCTGGCCCCGTGTCCCCCGTGCCCTCCTGCACTAATCAAACCAGGCCGGCGCCTTGCTGTTCTGCATGTACCTGTTCTCAACCAGCTCTGGCTGCCAGGGGCTTCACCCTAGGCTGGAGGGGGGAGCCTGTGCCACCTGCTCCCCCTCAGCACAGCACCCAGGGGCTCAGGTGGCTGGGCAGAGGGGGCAGGCAGACCCGAGAGCCTTCCCCGGCCTCCCCTTCCCCGTGGCCCCTGCCCTGTGTAGAGGATACAGCAGCTTTCTCTGTTCTTATCTCCGTGCGCTAGCGTGTCTTCTTAAAAAACAAAAATGGGAAAAAAAAAATAATAAATAATAATCTGGTGTTTGTATATAGTTCTTTAGAAAGATCTTGTTTTGCTTTTTGTGTTTAATCACTTGACCTATAATAAGAGGAACTGAAAATGCTGTATCAAGGACGTACAAGCTGTGCCTTTCAAATAAAGAAATAAGAAGGTTGGTTAAAACCCTGACTTGCTGCCACTTTCTTGCTGCCTTTGCGATGACTTTAAAATACTTCCCTGCGTTTCCTGTCCCTTCAGATGAGGGAATCAGTTTTCCTGGTTCAGCTGTGCTGTGGGAGGTGGCTGGAGGTGCAGCCCTCCTTCCTTCAGGTGGTAGCAGATCCTAGATGGTTCCTTTCTTGTCGGATGTGCTGCTCTCCCTCTCTGGAGGTTTCTCTGGGAGCCAGGACGAGCAGGGTTAACATTCACACCTCTGGCTCTGGCTTCTCTCCCACTTCTTGTAGGGGCTGGGGGAATGGGGTTCCTGTGGCCTTTGTGGCTCTGGGACTCCCCTGCAGAGGTGGGGGCTGTGCTACAGCTGAAATCTGCTGGAACCAGGGCCAAGAGGATGCCTGGGCAAAGCCAGAACAAACGAGCTCAAGGTGAAAGTGGGTGGTGAAAAGGGAGAGAGGAAAAAGCGGAAAACTGCCAGAAGACTCTCCAGAAGAAAAGCAAGCAGTGAAGTGCCCCCGAGGTCTATCAGCTCTGTGCTGGTTTGGTAACACATGTGGAGGTCCCCGTGGGCTGCCACAGGTCTGCTCTCTGTGTGCATAATTCATTTTTCCTGTGGGCACAGAGGATAAGCTACTTCTGTGGCTCTCAGGCCCCTCTGGAAAATCCAGCCTGCGTTGCCCTAGGGCTGAGATTGCTGTAATGGAATTGGCTCTCGATAATTAGAGCCATCCTCTTGGCTTCAGAGCCTGCTCCACCCCGATAACATCTTCCCCTCGGTATCTCTTAGGCCAGTCGGAGTGGGAAAATCTCCTTCCTCTGGGGAGGAACTCGTGCTGGGGGAGTCCCGGTGCACCCAGGTGTGGAGGGGCTGGTGGTTTGCAGAGCCTGTGGGCAGCACCAGGGCTTGAGGAAGCTCCTGTTACCTGCCTGCTCAGCCTGACTCGGGCTGGGCATGGCTGGGGCAGGATGACCAGTGCAGGCTTGCAAGAGACAGGGTCTGTGCAGGAGCAGGGTCTGTGCAGGAGCAGGGTCTGTGTGTGTGCTCACTGAACCCTGGCTGGTGGCTCAGCCTCTGCAGGGGGGGGTCTCCACTGTGTCTCCTCCCAAACCAAGCACCCGCTACTCCCCGGGGTGCAGAGCCCATGGGGGGAGCACAGGGCAGCTCCCCTGACCCCAGAGCCCTTGGGGGGCTGCGGCACCGGGCAGACCCATCCGAACCTGAGGGCTCCTGCTCCGGAGCTGCTGCAACGCTGCCAATCCCACCCCGCGGTCCTGCAGCTGCTCCGGGGTCTCTGCTGACACCCGGCAGGTCCCTGCTGTGAAAGGCCAGCCCGGGCTGCTGCAAGGAGCAGTCACTGAAGCCCCCCACCCTGCCCTGACAGGGCCCCAGAACCCGCGGATGCCTCCCCAGGGCTTTCACCTCGAGGTCACCGGCTCAGATTCAGCCCGGGGGTAAGGGGATGTTACTCCTGATGGATATGCAAGGGAGGGGGATTTAGGAGAAATTGTTCAGGGCTGCTTTCAGCAACAGAGGTCCCTTTTGTTGGAGCTGATCGGCGGCCTCGGTTCAGTGGGCAAGGAGGTTGGACAAATGACGAGGCCACTGGGGCTGGGGAGCTGCTCTGCACTGGGCTGTGGGGATCTCCTTGCTCCCTGTGGGAGACTAACCCTCTGTTAAAGCACAAACAGAGAACTTCTGTGCTCTCCAAATCCCCTGCACCTTCCGGCAGATGCTGAGCTGAACCTTAAGCTGAACTTTTTGCTCTGCTCCTGCTTCCCGTGATGTTCCATTCCCAAACCATTTCTCTGCAGGTTGGGGGGCACCACCCTGATAGCCCATCCCTGAGGAGCAGTGTTGTTCCCCGTGCTTCCAGCCTGGCTCTGCTTGCCACTCTCCAAAGGGAATCATTTCACAGGGCACCTTCCCAGATTTGGGCTCAAATCTTAACTTCGTAACAAGATCTGCACATCTAACCCACGCCCACAGCAGAGGGTTAAAATACCTCCCTCGACCTCCCTTGCGAGTCTCCCAGCAGCTGTAGACTTGAAGAAACAGCTTCTCTCCTTCCTTAACGGCCTTAAACCTCTCAGAAGGCAGGAGCCCTTCTCAGACCCTGCAGAACAACTCAGCACTTGCAAGGACACAGCTGACGAGGGGGCCCCAAAGCTGCTCAGGGGTGATTTGAGACTGGTTCCTGGCAGAGAGGCTCTTTCTCCTCGTGTTCCAGAGGCCGAGGTGACAGAGTGGGACAGGGGTACAGGTTGATGGTCTGAGGAGTAGCTCTGCTGCCTCAGGATCTTTGGGAAAACTCAGCAGAGCCCTGACTCATTAAGGGTGCGTAGAGAGAGATCCAGTGGCAGCCACTGCCCTGCTGCCCACAGAGGCTGTGGTGGGCACAGAGGGCAGGGGCAGGGCCCCATCTGGCAGTGCCCCATGTCCTGACCACCACCCCATCATTAACCCAGGCTTGGCACGGGCTCCTGCTCACAGCTGCCAGGGCTTTGACGAAACTCTGCTGTCACCCACCTCCTCCCTTCCACCTGCCTGCCACCGGAGGGTCAAACCCCAGCCTCCTCCCTCCTCCACGCTGTGAGCAGCTGGCAGTTTTCCGCTATTTGGGTCCATCCCCTTCGGATCCTGTCCCGTAGGACGGAACCCCCAGGCTCTCAGCCCCTGGAGGAGTCGGGAGTCGCCTCTGTCACATCCCCTACGGCTCCCACCCTCCTCATTTTACAGCCCGAAACAATGGCACAGCCTGCGTGCCAGGGATGGGGCGGCTTCCTTCCCAGCTCACCGCTAATGCAGGAATGCTGAGCTCTTCCTGGCTGCAGCGAGCACCAGATAAAAGCTAAGGGAGGCATCAATAATTAAAAACCACTCAGAGCTGGTAAGTGCAAACAGGAGCCAACACACAGATCTAAGGCAGAGAGCAGAGCCTGTCAGCTGCTGGGTTGCTCTGAGGGCTCCCACTCCTCTTTTGCAGTCCCTGGAAGCAGGGACACCTGGAGGGGATGCCTGTCCCCAAGGGCTCCGGGGAAATGTAGCTTTGGAGTGTGGACACCAGCACCAGGGCTTTGGGGACGGGGAGCTGCAGTTTGGTCCTGGAAGGATAGCTCAGGGAGCTGAGGAACCTTGATTTCCAGTACAGCTTTGGCTTAGATCTCGCTGGTTTGCTGCCAGATCCTTTCCTCAGTTCCCCCTCCCATCTCATGCTCATTCCAGAGCTGACTCCAGCCAGGATGAGGTTCTTGTTTGTGCCAGCTGCCCTGGGAAATTCGCACTGTCTGAAGGTCCCAGGAGGTCCTCTCTGCTGAGTTCATGCCTCCTCATTCAAGTAGGCAAGCGAGCAGCTGAAAATAGGATGGTTTGGGGAGCCACGGCCACCCTCGACGTCTCTGCAAGACCTGGTGGGCTCTGCCCTTGACCATCCACCCTGGAGATGTGCTGGACACTGGAGGCTGTGTGTGGGAACAACGGGCTCCATGGCACGGAGCAGGACAGAGCTGGGGCTGCCCCTCCTGCCCTGTGTTCCCCTGTCCCAGGCTGGCATTCAGGGAGGGAGCTGAAAGGTAAAATCGCTGGGGGTAATTCCAGCAGCAGGAACCTCTTTTGCCGAGATCCAGCTTCAAATGGAGCTCCTGAGTGTCCCAAAGGCTGGCTGGGTTTGATTTCTGTGCTGCTGAGAAACAAAGGGTTGTTCAGAGGGTTTGCCTCTCGATCCCAGCATGGATTTCCAACACCTTCATGCTTTGGGGCTCTTCCAGGCCCTGCCACTGCCAAGCACGAGCGTGTGGCTTCTGCAGGGGCTGGCTGAGCATCCTGCAGTGGTGACAGCCAGGTCAGGGCCGTGGCTACTGCCCAGCACAGTCCCCACACCCGGGGCAGCAGCAGGAGCACCTTCTTTTGCTGCTGGGCATGCCAAGGGTTAACTGCCGTTGTTTTCTCCCATCCCAACACAAATTAATCTCTGGATTACAGGCTGTGCTGCTCCGGGGCTCATGTCAGTCACTGATGGAGGCTGATCAGGACACGTGTGACTCATCACTGGGGAGCTGCCTGCTCCAGGTTTACCTGTGTCACTCTCCTGAGACAGGGGAGCGTAGAGACCGCCTAAGGAAAACTGGCAATTTTCGGAAAGGAGCTTTGGAAAATGCTGCAGAACACCTCCTCAGTCTATCCTTCCCTTGAAACACGATCTGAAATGTTTCCAGCCTTTGAAAATACACTTTCCTTAAAAAAAAAAAAAAAACAAAAAAACAAACCTCAACTCTCCCAGTAAGGTAACACACACAGAGAGAAGAAAACCTTTAAAACTTCACATTTGGATTAAAATACGCAGATATATGTGGAGACAATATGATGTACACACAGAGAACATCTGTGTGCCTGCACAGAAGGGTTTGACACCGGTGTCCATCACCACCTGAGCCAGTGGGTCTGCCCAGCGAACACCTGTGGCCAGGGAAAGTTAAATGGGCAAGTGCTGTGGCTGGCTCGGCTCCTTGCTTGGCACTGGCTGGTCTGGGTCCTGGCTGGGGAGGAAAGGCAGGGACATCAGGGGATGGATGATAATGGCACAGGGGCAAGGACAGGGAGAGCCTCCAGCGCCCAGCACCTTGTCCCCGCCCTGGCCACTGCCAGCACGCAGAACCTAAATATCCCAATGAATAAAACATCAGACTGAAATGCGAGGCATTAAATATTTAACCTCGTGCCTGCCTGTGCAGCGCCCAGGTACAGCTGGGTCCTGCAATATTTAAAGGTCGTTCCTCACTTGCTTTTACCACCCCCCGAGTGCGGTGACTTCACAGCAGCCACAGCTGG
>VWYO01013371.1:66041-77884 GCA_013400275.1 Rhadina sibilatrix
TCCTCCTCCTTCCTTGCCAAGCACCAGTCCAGGGCTCAGATTGAAACATCAGCATGTGGGAAGGGGAAGGGACGTTTCTGCCACTCTTTAGCCTCCCAGCCACCGCAGGGACCAAGTGATACATCCCCCCCATCTGGGGTCAGGAGCCAGCTGGGGGCTGCGGGCAGCAGCGAGCAGCAGCTCCCCGGCACAATCGGATTAGAGCAGACAAAGCGCCCTGAGCAATCTGCCAGCACAGCACGTAGCTTTTCTCTGTTATTAATTTTTTTTTTTTTTTCTCCTTTGCTGGTGTCGACAAAATCCCCAGACAGAAAAAGCAAAAGAAATAGGAGATGCAAGGGGAAAAAAAAAAAAAAAAAAGGCAAGGAATGAAATAGCTGTGGGGATCGGAGAGGTCGGTTCGTGCCAGACATCCTCTTGGTCCCAGGCTGGGGATGGGGGTGCCCCCCCATGCAGGAGGAGTTTTGCTTGAGGGAGCAGCAGATGTGTCTGTGGGGTCTTGTGCTGGTGGGCGCTGCAAGGTTGGGGCAGTTTGGGGTGACCTGAAGCTTGCACGGGGTATTTGCACCTGTGAAGAAACTGGGGACATGCAAGGGGCAAAGGAGAAGAGAGAGGATCAGGCCCTGGATGGCCAGTCCCTGTCCAGCTCCATCCAGGAGCTTCTTCCACCCTGCAAGGTGTGGAGGCTGCTGGCCCAGCCGTGCTGCTGGGAAGGGCTGGCCTGGGCTCTGGTCCCGCTGCTGAAGCTGCTCTTCTTTCCTCTGCTGCACAGACCGACCCTGTGGCCAGTGGTCCCACCTCCAAGCCCTCCTCTTCCTCACCACCCTGTGACTCCCTCATGCCTGGCCCTGGGCCCAGCTCGGCCATCCCGCTCCGACCACCCCCGGCCAAGGCCGCCAGCACCGACACCGTCAGTGAGTGTCCAGGGGCAGCCCCGGGCTCTGCTCTGCTGTGACAGAGGGATGGAGGGAGGCAGGACCCTGTCCACCACCAGCGGGGCTGGCAGGGCCCTTCTGCTCCACAAAATCAGACCTATGGACCATGGCCAACAGCAGCACCACTGCCATTGCCACACACCTGACTGCCCGATGGGCTCGGACCTGCCGAGGGTGGTGGTTGGGCTAGGGCAAGGGGTTTATCTGGTTTTCTCTGAGGAGCTGTCATTTCGGCGTGGCTGCATGAAGCTGGGCGCCTCAGGGCTGGGCTGGAGGGGCTGGAGGGGGTGGCTGTGCTGTCACCAGGTGCCCCTCTGCCCCGGGTGACGCTGGCTCGCACCCGTGGGCCAAGACGCGGGTCTCTCCTCGTGCAGCTCTCCGCAGCCCCCTGAGCTCCTCCAGCCCCTACACGTCCTCCCTGGGGTTGGTGCCCCACGCCACTCTCAGCGGGGAGCTCCCAGCCCCCAGCCTCTACATGGGCATCCACCTCTCACCCCAGGTGGGCAGCGCGGTGCTCTACGGCCGCTCCCCCATGGTAAGTCACCGAGGGAGGGGCGGGCTGTGCTGGCTCTGCTGCCTGTCCCCTGGGCCTGCCTTGTCCCTGGGCAGCACCTGGGGCTTGAGCCGGGGGGTGTGGCCGTAGGAAGGGCTCCCTTCCAGAGGGTGGCTGGGTTGTGAGGCTGCTGGAGGCTTCAGTGCACTCAGAGAAGCCTCTGCTGGTTCGGCTGGTGTGGGAACCCGTTTTGGCTTTTGTCAGTGCGTGTGAGGACACAGCCAGCAGGGAGCTTGCATAGAGCCAGGCTGGCCTAGTCCCAGGGTGTGCAGGGAAAGCCCTGAGCTCAGCTTTGGTGTCCTCTGCTCCGCTCCTCATGTGCCCTTTGCTTTGTGCAGGTGGCGTTTGAGTCACACCCTCACCTGAGGGCTTCCACCCTCTCCTCTTCACTCTCCACCATCCCTGGAGGGAAGCCGTAAGTGGCTGTGCACCCGGGGGCTGCAGGGAGGGTGGTGGCAATGGACTGAGCCAGGTGCTGGGAGCATCTCCCTCCCAAGGGCTCACCCAGGGCAGGGCAGGGCTGAGGAGGAGCTGCTCTCCAATCCCGAGCCCAGCACGGCCATTTCATTCCTGGCAGCTGGCGGTAACAAGGAGCTGGATAGTGAAACCCCTCAATAGCCAGAGCACAACAGACAGCGTCCACCTTGGCTGGAGTGTGGCTAATGGAGAGGTCACCTCCTGCCCTCAAGCATCACACAGGGCTTGTTGAGGCCTCTCTTCTGCTCTCTTCTAGTGCCCACTCCTTCCATGTCCTCTGACTCCAGACCGTGCTGCCTGTGTCAGACCCGCTGGGCCCTGCGTGGCACCAACCACTGTCCACACAGGACCCTGCTCTGCTTCTCACTGCTCTGCTCCCTTCCAGTGCCTACTCCTTCCACGTCAGCGCCGACGGGCAGATGCAGCCGGTGCCTTTCCCCCCCGACGCCCTCATCGGCTCCGGCATCCCCCGGCACGCGCGGCAGCTGCACACCCTGAGCCACGGCGAGGTGGTCTGTGCTGTCACCATCAGCAACTCCACGCGACACGTCTACACCGGGGGCAAGGGCTGTGTCAAGGTGTGGGACGTGGGGCAGCCGGGCACCAAGACGGCCGTGGCTCAGCTGGACTGCCTGGTGAGGAGGAGGAGGAGGAGGAGGAGGAGGAGCAAAAATGCCTGTGGGCCAGGGCTGGGAAGGGGAATGTGCCCCCGTTCCAGTGGAGGGGACAGAGGGGCCTTTCCCATCTGCACTGAGAGAAGGAGATGTGCCTCCTGCAAGCCTCTGCGTGCTCATCACCTCCTTCTTGCCCTGCCCTGTTGCCTGTCCCCCCCGTGCAGAACCGTGACAACTACATCCGTTCCTGCAAGCTGCTCCCCGACGGCCGCAGCCTGATCGTGGGGGGGGAGGCCAGCACCCTGTCCATCTGGGACCTGGCGGCCCCCACACCCCGCATCAAGGCTGAGCTCACCTCCTCTGCCCCCGCCTGCTACGCCCTGGCCATCAGCCCTGATGCCAAAGTCTGCTTCTCCTGCTGCAGCGACGGCAACATCGTGGTGTGGGACCTGCAGAACCAGACGCTGGTCAGGTGAATCTGGGGCAGAGGGGAGCATGGGCAGTACTGCTGGGACCTCCTCGGGCCAGGGACCACTCAGTCCCCTGCAGAATGTCCCTGCCTCTCCCTGTGTCTAACCTTGGCCACAGGATAGTGCCTGTCCTTGCAGCCCCTCACTGCTGGGCGCTGCCCTGCCCACACTCTGTGCTGCAGGTGCTGGCTGCCCTGACAGCTGTGCCCTTGTCCTCTCCATCTCCCTCTTTCCCAGGCAGTTTCAAGGCCACACGGACGGTGCCAGCTGCATTGACATCTCTAACTATGGCACCAAGCTGTGGACAGGGGGGCTGGACAACACCGTGCGCTGCTGGGACCTGCGGGAGGGGCGGCAGCTGCAGCAGCACGACTTCAGCTCCCAGGTAGGGCTGGAGCCCTGGGTGTGGCAGCACCGTGGGGCCGGGTGGGCCCTGCTGGGCCACGGTGTGAGCCTGTCTGTCCCCTCAGATTTTCTCCCTGGGCTACTGCCCAATGGGAGAGTGGCTGGCAGTGGGGATGGAGAGCAGCAACGTGGAGATCCTGCATGTCACCAAACCAGACAAGTATCAGCTGCACCTCCATGAGAGCTGTGTCCTGTCTCTCAAATTCGCCTCCTGCGGTAGGCAAGGGCCGTTTTTTCTGCCTGGGCTGTGGATAGCCTCAGATTTATCCCTTTGGTTTACTCCTCCACGCTCAGCTCCCCTGAATGGATTCCCAGACGTTGACACCCACTTTGTCTCTTGTCCCAGGAAAGTGGTTTGTGAGCACGGGGAAGGACAACCTGCTCAACGCCTGGCGGACGCCCTACGGAGCCAGCATCTTCCAGGTAGGCTGAGGCACTCGTGCAGGGAAATGATGGTGGCTCCAGGCACCAGCCCTGCTCTCACCTCCTGCCCTCTCGCTCACAGTCTAAGGAGTCCTCGTCAGTCCTGAGCTGTGACATCTCTGTCAATGACAAATTCATCGTTACGGGCTCTGGTGACAAGAAGGCCACTGTGTACGAGGTGGTTTACTGACTCCTGCCACCCTCCCTGCACCGTCAGGAAAGGGGGCATACCCTGCCCGAAGAGGCCTCCAGTGCTGGACTTGCCCTCCTGCAGTTCTACTCTCCCTCCTCCTCCCCTGCTTTCATATACCAAACCAAGGCCCTGGCCCCATTGTCCTGCCCCCATCCCTGCAGGAGGCTGGAGGGGAGAGCTGGGTGTAGCCTGGCATCCCCTGAGGCTGGGTAAGGGCTGGGCTGGACATCCTGGGCCCTGTCTGTCCCTCAGGCTGGCTGCACAGGGAGCTGGACAAAGCCTGAGAGCGTGTGTCTCCTGAATTACTATTACTGATTCAATGGCACCCATTTTCTGCCACAGAAACAGCTGTAAATTATCAGTAAAGAAATGTATTTAACTATGTTTTCAATCCCTTACTAATAAAAAGGAACAAAAGAAGGGCTGGGTTGGTTCTGGGCAGGGGCCTTTGCCAGCCAGTGCTGCCAGCTGCGCCCAGGGCTGGGCTCTGAAGGGTGTCCTGGGGGGCTGCTTTTGGCCAGCAGCACAGGGGAGGATGCTCCCATTGAGGCAGAGGTGTGGCTGCTCACCTGTCCTGGCAGCTCCAGCTCCAGCCCTGCTCTGGGTGCCTGTGGTGAGCTGTGGCTGGAGGCTGGGCTGGGGGCAGGAGCCCCGGGCAGCTGCCACACACCACAGCCCCTGCCAGCCCCGGGGCCCTTGGGAGCAGCCCTGCTTGCCCACGGCAGTGCTGGCGGGCAGCCAGACCGATAAGGAGAGCGCTGAGTGCTCGTATCTCATTTCCTTCAGAAACCACTTCCTCCAGCGCTGGCCTCTCCAGCGGAGGCACCCGCAGAGCTGCGGCCGCCCTGTGCCCGTGGCGCTGGTCCTGCCTCCTGCTTCCCACCACGCCCAGGGCCAGGGGTGGGCTCTGCCCACAGAGGAGCTGCCTCAGAGCCACCTCAGCGCAGGAAAGGAGCAGCAAGTTGTGACCAAAGGGGAGACAAGGCTCCTGCCCCAGTCTCGCTCCTCCTCACCTGGCTCCATCCCACTCCCACAGAGCATCGAGGCTACTGCCAAGGACAAGGCACAGCTGCTTATTTTTGGTTTGTTTTTATTATTAAATACACCCTGGGACGCACGCAGGGGAGTGAGGCCAGAGCCCATCCGCCCTGGCAGGCCCAGAGCCTTAAACAAATAAAAACCCCACAACAAAAAGTTTAAAAAAAAAAAAAAAAAAAACCCACAAAAATAAAAAAGCACCCAAACAAAACCCCTAACAATGCCAGACCTCCCCCCTATCTCCAACTCCCACAGTCTAGATTTAGAAAGAAACCCACAAAGAACAAAACAAGGAGAAAGTCCCCAGGAAATCCACCCCGAGCAGCAGCCTGCACGCTGCCTGGCCACAGTCCCAGGGCCACCTCCACCCCTCTCCGCTCTCCTCCAGCCGGGATGCCACAGCCACTGGCTGCACGTTCTTTGGGAAGTCAGCAGCAGGGCAGGTAGAGTCCACCTGTCCATCCACGTGGACACCTGCCTGTCCCGCAGTTGGCACCTCTGGGGCTCAGTAAATGATTTCATAAACTGTCGCTTTCTTGTCCCCTGAGCCGGTCACGATGAACTGGTCATCCGTGGAGATGTCGCAGCTGAGGACGGAGGAGGTTTCCTTCGACTGGAGAGAACAGGGGTCAGCACAAGAAGCAGCCCCCCCAGAGCAACCCCCACTCCTTGGGGACCCAGGGAGGCTTGCCAGGATGAGTTTATGGGGCTCGTTATTGCTGACACATAATTAGAGCTGGGTTGTAGGAGGCAGCTCCTGGCAGCCTCACCCCCAGGAGCTCCCCACCCTGCCTGGCTGCCCACCTGGAAGATGCTGGCTCCGTAGGGCGTCCGCCAGGCGTTGAGCAGGTTGTCCTTCCCCGTGCTCACGAACCACTTCCCTGTGGAGGGACAAAGCAGCCTCATGTCACCAAACCAGACCCAGCAGCTGCATCCCAGCAGCAGATCCTGCCCAGGCTGTGAAACACGCAGAGGGGCAGCCACATCTCTGCCAACCACGAGCCAAGGGAACACAAAGAGGAGTTTGGCTCCGGCAGCCAGCACTGCTCCAAGAGGGATGGATACACCTCCTTTGGCCATCATCCACCAGGGACTGGGCTGGCCACCAGAACAAATGCTTGCCCCCAGTGCAACGAGCCCTGCGACACATGGACACAAGTAGAGGTGGCATCCATGAGGCTCCAGAGCAAGGGGGGACAGGAGAGGAGTGCCTACCACAGGAGGCGAATTTGAGAGACAGGACACAGCTCTCATGGAGGTGCAGCTGATACTTGTCTGGTTTGGTGACATGCAGGATCTCCACGTTGCTGCTCTCCATCCCCACTGCCAGCCACTCTCCCATTGGGCAGTAGCCCAGGGAGAAAATCTGAGGGGACAGACAGGCTCACACCGTGGCCCAGCAGGGCCCACCTGGCCCCACGGTGCTGCCACACCCAGGGCTCCAGCCCTACCTGGGAGCTGAAGTCGTGCTGCTGCAGCTGCCGCCCCTCCCGCAGGTCCCAGCAGCGCACGGTGTTGTCCAGCCCCCCTGTCCACAGCTTGGTGCCATCGTTGGAGATATCAATGCAGCTGGCACCGTCCGTGTGGCCTTGAAACTGCCTGGGAAAGAGGGAGATGGAGAGGACAAGGGCACAGCTGTCAGGGCAGCCAGCACCTGCAGCACAGAGTGTGGGCAGGGCAGCGCCCAGCAGTGAGGGGCTGCAAGGACAGGCACTATCCTGTGGCCAAGGTTAGACACAGGGAGAGGCAGGGACATTCTGCAGGGGACTGAGTGGTCCCTGGCCCGAGGAGGTCCCAGCAGTACTGCCCATGCTCCCCTCTGCCCCAGATTCACCTGACCAGCGTCTGGTTCTGCAGGTCCCACACCACGATGTTGCCGTCGCTGCAGCAGGAGAAGCAGACTTTGGCATCAGGGCTGATGGCCAGGGCGTAGCAGGCGGGGGCAGAGGAGGTGAGCTCAGCCTTGATGCGGGGTGTGGGGGCCGCCAGGTCCCAGATGGACAGGGTGCTGGCCTCCCCCCCCACGATCAGGCTGCGGCCGTCGGGGAGCAGCTTGCAGGAACGGATGTAGTTGTCACGGTTCTGCACGGGGGGGACAGGCAACAGGGCAGGGCAAGAAGGAGGTGATGAGCACGCAGAGGCTTGCAGGAGGCACATCTCCTTCTCTCAGTGCAGATGGGAAAGGCCCCTCTGTCCCCTCCACTGGAACGGGGGCGCATTCCCCTTCCCAGCCCTGGCCCACAGGCATTTCTGCTCCTCCTCCTCCTCCTCCTCACCAGGCAGTCCAGCTGAGCCACGGCCGTCTTGGTGCCCGGCTGCCCCACGTCCCACACCTTGACACAGCCCTTGCCCCCGGTGTAGACGTGTCGCGTGGAGTTGCTGATGGTGACAGCACAGACCACCTCGCCGTGGCTCAGGGTGTGCAGCTGCCGCGCGTGCCGGGGGATGCCGGAGCCGATGAGGGCGTCGGGGGGGAAAGGCACCGGCTGCATCTGCCCGTCGGCGCTGACGTGGAAGGAGTAGGCACTGGAAGGGAGCAGAGCAGTGAGAAGCAGAGCAGGGTCCCGTGTGGACAGTGGTTGGTGCCACACAGGGCCCAGCGGGTCTGACGCAGGCAGCACCATTTGTAGTCAGATCCACGAGCAGAATACCCCTGCTGATGCCAGTTGGGAAGCACAACAACCACAGCCCAGGTTTCCCCACAAGCTGTTCTCCTCATTCCTGCTGCCCCCCAGCTTGCCCACACAGCCCAGCTTCAGCCCCACAAGCCACCCCATCCCCTGCCCATCCCCACCCCACTTACGGCTTCCCCGAGGTCCCCACTTGCATGCCGGTCACCAGCCCTGGGACGCGCATGTGGGGGTGCGGGTCGTAGCCCACCTGGAGGGGACAGCGGGTGAGAGGGGCTCACACTCTGCGGCCCCACGGCTCCACGGGGACAAGGTGACGCACCAGGGGCGAGCGCCCGTAGCCTCCGGCTCCCACGGCGGCCGCGGCCCCGTTGAGCTGCGGGGACATGAGGTGCAGGCTGGCGTAGGCACCAGTCCCGGCCACGTCCCCGTTGACCGCAGGGTGGGCCAAGCCAAAGGCGGCTGAGTAGGGGCTCTGCACTCCCAGAGGATTCCTTAGGCCCAGGGCTGGTGGGGGAGAGGCAGAGTGAAGGGAGAGGGCCCCGGAGACAGAGTTTGGAGACCCAGCCATGCCCCAGCGGCGCCAAGCTCACCCAGGGGGTCCACGGGGACCTTGGCAGCAGCGGGACGAAACTGCTGGGTGCTGCTGGAGCCTGGGAGGGTGTCACCCTGGGAGGTGGGGGTGCTGGACTTCAGGCTGGGCGTCCCTGCCTTCTCCACCTGCCAGAAACAGAATGGGGAGGTGGCAATTGCACTATAACCCTACCAGGGGATCTGTTAGCTCCCCCTCAATGACAGCCCAGGCCAGACAGTGCTGAAGAGTCTGTGGGAGGGGATTCGAGCAGAGAGCTAATGGAGCAGGAGCCCCTTCCTGTCCCTCCAGCACTTTGCCCCATGGGTTTGGAGGTTGGGGGACCCATGTCTGGCCACTCTGTCAGCTGAGCCTGGGCTGCAAGGACACAAGCACAGGCCCCGAGTGAGTCACACATACCGTGGGTGCATCCTTGCTCCAAGACGGGGACATGCTGCTGGAGGAGGCCATGGAGGTCGGGCTGAGGGGCATGGCCTCCTTCCTGCCCAGTGGGACCTTCTCCACCCCGTTCTCCCGGGATGAGTAGGAGTGGACACTGTGTGGGGAAGAAGGGTCCTGGGGGGAGGAGGGAAATCAGCAGGGAGAAGAGCAGGCAGGAGAGCAAGGATGTGCCAGGTCATTGGGAGCTGGTGGCTCAAGCAAGGGCCAGGCTGCCAGCCTGGATCCTGGGGCTCCTTGCTGCTGCTGCTGCCGAGGGTCAGGGAGCACAACTCCGACTGGCACCTCCCTGTGATGCCCACCTCTGCCTGGAGCAGCCTGTTAGCCCACCTTCAGGGATGGACAGCTCACAGTGACCCCAGACCCCTCCCAGTGTCCCAGCACACTGACCTCATCCACCACCAAGTTGTCTTCACTTTTGTCTGCGTCGCTGCCCTGAAAGTGGAGCAGAGGGGCTGGAGCCACCCTCACTCCTGCCTGGGGCTGTGCTAGAGGCACAGGCAGCTCCACTCATCACCCCACAGGAGAGGATGGGCTCCCCCCGAGCCCCCCAGCCCTGGGCTCACATAGTCTGTAACAAAGTCCTTCTCCTCCACCTTCCTCTTCTTGCTGCTGCTCAGGTACTCGGCGATGGCCCGTGCACGCTCCCCGTTGGACAGCACCAGAGAGCTCTGGGATGAGGGGACGCAGTGTCAGTGCCTGGGGATGCTCTGTCCAGCTCCCGGGACAGGCAGCACGAAGGCAGGGCTGACTCCAGCAGCATGGAGGGCCCCAGCCCAGCCCTGTGTCCTGAGCACAGCCAGTGCCACCACAGACTGGTGCAAGAGAAGAAAAAGGCACTTACGGGGCCAGGGTCTCGGTCTGTAGCTGTGGCAACGCAGAGGAGCAGCAGCAGGAGGAGGAGNGGCATGCACCCAAGGAGCCCCCAGTAATGTTCTGGGGGCCACCATGTCCCTCCCACTGAGCCCTCCCGCCCTGGGCTGGATGGGGGACCTGCTGCAGTCTCGAGGCAATAATTGAGTGGAGATGGTGCTGACCCCCCCTCCACCCAGGCCACAGGACATCAGGACACAGTGACAGGTGCCAGCCACCACCCCACCCCCAGCTGCATCTCCTGCATCCCAAGTGCTGCTGGCAGCCCCTAGACCAGCCTGGTTTGCCTCTCTCCTCCTCTTGATTCAGCTGCGAGTGAGAGAAGGCACGAAGGGGCAGGGGCTGCAGGCAGGGGCAAGAGGGGGCTCATCCCAGGCATGGCAGGAGTCTGGGAGGTGCCATCGTGACAGAGCCCCTCAGCCCTGGCCCGGGAGCAGCTGGAAGTGGTGGGCAGAGGGTTGACGTACCCCGATGGCCGCGTTCAGGTCGGTCATAGTCACCTGCTTCGCTCGCTCCACAGCCTGGACCACCTGCTGCTGGTGCTGTGGGGAGAGAAGAGTGGGGCTGGGGCAGGCTCCTTTCTTCCCCTGGGCCCCAGAGGAGCTCTGCATGCCCGGCTGAGGCCTGAGGGCTCACCCACCTCCTGAGACAGGAACGGGATGAGCTGGGCGCAGATCACGTTGAGGCGCTTGGCGATCTCAGTCTGGCAGGGGAAGAGAGACAGAGGCAGTCAGGGCAAGGGGCAGAGCAGACCCCACCCTGAGGGGCTGCCAGGAGAGCCCCCTCACCATGGCTGATTGGCCCGTCCTGACACTCAGCCCTAAGGGCTGCTGCTCAGCACTACCCAACAGAAACACCCTGCAGGAACAATTCCGGTTCTATCAACGCCCCTTTCAAAACCCAGCACCCTCCATCCCCACTCTGACAGCCCTGGGACAGCTCCCAGCTCCTCCCTGCCAGGGACATGAAGCCTCCCAGCCCATGACACCGAGGCCATCCCCAAGCAAGGCCCAGCCCAGGAGCCCCAGCAGGTTCCCCCCCTGCCCTCCACACAGCCTCCTGCCGGCACCACGCCCACCACCTGCCGCCCAGGAAGCCCTGGAGAGGTGCTCTCCTCCCAGCTGCTGTTTTTCTGCAACACTCGAGTGCCACTGGCAATCAAGAGCGTGGAGCGTGGGGAGGGAGAGCAGCGTCGTGCTGCGCCCTGCCGTGTTCCCTTGGCACCCCCCTGCCANTGTGCTGTGTCACCGCCAAGAGCCCCAGAGAAAACTCACCCCCTTCACCCGTGGGTGCTGAGGCATTCACAGCAGGGTCAGAGCAGCACAGCACCAGCAGGGTGGTCCTAGGCCCCCCCCAAGGGTGACCCCCCCCACCAGCCCACCTCATCGCACTCCCACAAGAGTGCTGGTCAGTGGAGGATGTTGCCCACCCAAACCCCTTGCAGCTGCAAGCCCCCTGCCACTCCAGCCAAGCTGGACAAGTGGCCCCCAACCCAGCCCTGGCCCCCACCCCAGGGAAGTGTCCAGGCAAGAAGGGCANTGACAGGAGAGCACAGACATTCAGCCATCCCCGGCCTCACAGACACAGCCCTGGGAAGAAGCCTCAGAGGCTGCGGGGACAGGCTCCTGCCCCCGCTGATGGCCGAGAGAAGCAGACACTGCTCGAGGCAACTGCGGAGACGCCCAGGCAGAGCTGGGGACTCGCCCCCAGCACCGGAGAGGAGGACGGAGATCGGCGGCTCTCCCTAAACCCTGGTGTGGGAGGGATCCCTCCGCTCCTGGATGGGCAGGGGATGTCCCGGGCACAGGTGTCCAGGTAAGATGCTGTCTCAAGCCCCGAGGAGCTCCCTGTCCACCCTGGTGGGGAGGGTGAAAACAGCCAGCACAGGGCTGAGAGGAGGGGGTTGAACCCAGACACACTTATCAGCCCGCAGAGGAGACCAAATGCTGAAAAGCCCCAGGGACAGAACTGACCCCTGGATGTCCCTGTGCCAGGACCTTGGGCACATCTCCCATGCCTAGCTGGTGCAGGTGCTAAAGTGCCAGGGTGAGGGGCCACAGCACTGGTGTGGGGACACATCCCCAGGGACTCTCTGTGCTGCCCTCCAGAGCAGCTGCTGATCTGCTCTTGCCAGCCCCAGAGCACAGAAACAATCTGGCACCTGCCCTCACTTCCCCTTCTGAGGGAGGAAAAAAAAAAAAA
>VWYO01013371.1:92463-116856 GCA_013400275.1 Rhadina sibilatrix
CACGGCCCCCTCTGGCCCCAGCCCCTCCTCGAAGTTCCCTCGGGTCCCGCTCCGTTGTCCGCGGCTCCGGCCCTCCCGAGCCCCCCGGTGCCCACCCCGCCTGGCCGTTCTCCCCGCCTCGGCTCGGCTCCCTCCCGTCGCTGCGCCGAGGGGAACGGGGAGAAGAAAGCCAGCGAGGCCACTTTGAGAATCGCCCGAACCCCACTCACCTCGAGCCTATGTCCCGAGGGGGGAAAAAAAGAGGCAAAAAGGAAAATTCTGCCCCTGAAACGTGCTGGCTGCGCTGGTGGGGGTTTGTGCAAAGCAAAACTGGGGCTGTGAGGCTGGCTCGGGGGCGAGATGGGTTCTTGAGGGGGAAGCAGGGACGTCCAGGAGCCTGTGGATGCAGCAGTCACCGGTGTGAGCACACAGGAGCTGATTTACCCGCTGAGACTTTGGGCTGTATTTCCAGAGCCTCGGACATCCTGGGAGCAGAACAGGCTCCCGGTGCTTCCCGTTAGATTTGGGGACATGCTGAAACCCAGAATAGGGACAGGAGCGAAGGCTGGAGCACAGGTCCTTCAGCAATTCCCTGGTGGGAGCAGGAACAGTCTCATCCCGGCTGTTTGCTCCATGCCGGATGTCTGGGGAAGGAAATAAATAACACAGAAACCACCCATGGCTGATAACTGTGGGCGATTGAAGTGCAATGTCAAGGCTGTTTGTGGGAAGCCGAGAGTGCTGGAAATGTTCTTGGCCTGCCCTGGAGTTTCACGAGAGAGGATAGAACCACGGGCCAGCTTTCCCCTGTTCTGATGTGCCCCGGTGCCGTTCCCTCCTGCCCTCCAGTGCCATGGGGGCCCTGGCACGCCGCTGGGACAGGATTTGCCCCACACATGTTGCCTACAGACCCCAACCAAACATCCGAGAGCCTCGAGGCAGGAGAGCTGGGAGGATGCCCAGGCTGTGCCGTGGAGTAGATGAGAAGATTAAGAAATTAAGACGCTGATAAATTCCCCCCTCCTCATCACAGCTTCTAGTCCTGGGTGTAGGAGGGCTCCGGGCCGGGCCACGGGGACGCAGATGTGACAGTGCGGGGCTCCGAGGACACAGCACGGACCCGCCCGCCCCTCCCCAGCGCTGGTGCGGGCAGGGGAATCTCCGCTCGGCCTCAGCATGACTTTGCCTCCCGGGGGCCCGAGGCCCAGCCCGGCCCAGCCCGGGGGTGTCGCGGGCGGAACGCGGCGAGCCCGGGGGTGGCTCCGGCGGCTCCGGGCGCGGTTCCGGGGGGGCCGCGGGAGGCTCCGGGCGCGGCGCTGCGTCGTCCTCTGCCGACCGAGCGCCGCAGCTGCAGCCGGGGCCGGGGGTGCTGTGGAACCCGGCCCGGACCCTCCCCCGGAGGGGCTGCAGAGCCCGGGGAATCCGCTCCTGGCTGCTCTCAGCGCCTCGGAAACAGCGCTCGGGTCACACAGGGCCGAAACCACCGTTTCGTGTCAAAGGATGCTGCGGAGGGGAGGGACCGCGGTCCCAAGCGAAGGTTTCAAGCACACCCGCGCTTCCCGCTGCTCGTCGGGGCCTCGAAGGGGGGGGAAGCCGCTCCCGTTCCTCCTGGCCTGGACTGTGCCCACCCTCGTACCCATTTCTGCGGGGCAGAGCTGGGGGGGTGCACAGCTGGAACCCTCAGGGCCCCGGTGCAGGCAGCGAGAGCCAGGCACAAGCAGAAGAGAATTTAAGGGAGTCTGTGATGGAACAGACAGACTGCGGTGAGGAAGCACAACACAGTTGCAGCAGGAGCCTTCCTCTTGCCTCCAGGAGCTTTTTCTGGTTGAAGTTTGGATGCATCCCTGCCTCTCAACGCCCTAGAACTGGCACAGGCTGTCAGGGGTTTAGGGGACTTGGGGCACCTGTAAAAGGAACAAACAGCTCCCTGCACTTGCAGCACTGGAAGGGGAAAACTCGGGGCCCCCCCTCTTAGGCTGGGATGGCATCCCTGGCACAGGGAATCCTGCCCTGCCTGGAGGGGAGCACTTGTGGAGGGCAGGAGAGGGATCACACAGCAGAGGCAGGGACTCCTTGCTTTGCCATTGTTATATACTGGACTGTTGCATCTTGGCCTCCAAAAAGGAAGACAGACTTCTGGATCACTTTCAAATTAGGTTTTTAATTAAATAAATAACGGCGAGGGGTCTTCAAGGCAGTGTCACTTCACAGTGTAGGGCTGGGGGGCAAGGGAGAAAAGAGTCCAGCTTTGGGAGCGGCTCAAAGTGAATGTGCTTTGTAAGAAGGAAAAAAGAAAACCCCAACAAAAACAAAAAAACAAAAAAAAAAAAANACAAAAAAAAAAAAAAAAAAAAAAAAAAAAAAAAAAAAAAAAAAAAAAAAAAAAAAAACAAAAAAAAAACCACCACAATCCAGAAAAAAAACCCCTCCCCCAGTGACTCCCCCTCCCTGTCCCAGCCTTTTTCACCCCTCTCCCCCAACGTCTTGTGGAAAAAGCGCTGCACTCCTATTGAAAGACCCCATGCAAATCTGTAAACAACACTGAAGGACACAAAGAGATTTCTGCCTCAGCCAGCTCCCCTCTCCTTTCACTAGGGCTTGAAATAAACCGAAAGAAAAAATGGTTTCAGGAAAACTAAGACTGTTCTCAGCCGATGGAGGAGATGCCAAGGCCTGGCCCTCCCTGGCAGGGCTGCCTGTGCTCTCACCCTGCCCCCTCTTCTCCGTTCAGCCAAGGAGCTTCCTCTCACCCCCAGAAAAGGGGAATCACAGCCTGGGCAGTTCCACTATGGAGCAGGCACTCGTGTCTGCTTTCTGTTCCCAGCAGCCAGGAGCAACTGCAGAGGCCTCTGCCCACCACACCTGGCTGACAAAAGCCATGCCAGGTGAAGACAGCTGCATGTGCCTGGGGCTCAGCACCTCCCAGCACAGTGCTGGGGACCGAAGCAAACCCCTGCTAAAGCACACAAACCAGATCTGGGGCTCAGGAGATGAGACAAGGTCTAATCCTGACATCCCATGGAGCTGTTTGATGCTGTCTCCATGCTCCTGCTGCAGGGCTGGGCACAACTTCCCAGGGCCAGATAAAAGGAGGGTGCAGGCTCATGGGTTTAGCTACCTGCCAAATCCACTGGCAGCAGAGCCAAATGCACAATCACAGCCCTAAGGTCTCTACCAAAGCAAGCAAAAATCCTCAACCCAAGCCCCTTCCCAACTGCAGAACACAGCTGCAGGGGAGGACTGTCTACACCAGATCCTTGCCCAGAAGGTGAGTGGAGAGCATTCCCTGCATGGCAAAAGAGGAATGAGAACACATTGAGCCAGTGGCCAATCCCAGACCTGGAACACACCTGGGGAGTGAAGCAGCTTTGGACTCCAGCACAGGACAGGCTCCCGTGGCTCTGCACAGCACCTGGCACCTCTCTGGACATGGCAGAAAAGACACACTTTCCTCTCACAACAGCCTGTTTTGTGACACAGGGAAGGGCAGGCATGATCAGGGATGGTGTGGAGCAGGAATGCCCAGAGATGCTCTGCTCCCCTGCCTGGGACTGTGCTTGCACCCACATCCCAGACTCCACACCCTGGGAGCTAAGCAATCTCCTCCCTCTGCTGACAAATTCTTGGGACAAACTGGGAAGTTACAGACGTTTTCACCTGCATTTTACCCTCTCGCATTGTGGCTCAGTGAAGATCAGGTCATCCCCTGTCAGCAGCAGCACCACAGCTCTGGGCCAGCACAACCCTGTGAGTCTAGAAACTACTGTTACTCTCCACAGAAGTTCTCCCTGGCCCAGCACTGCACGGGAAGGTGAGAAGCACTCAAGTGCACATGATGCTGCTGCACACACAGCATCCCCTTCCAAGACCTGACACTTCAACCCAAGGGCCAGGCCAGGCCATGTCCCACGTGCAACTGCTGAACAGTCAGGAACACGTGGCTGCTGGAGGGGGAGGCAGCTTATGCCAGCCTGTGGTGACCCATGGCTGCTGGGAGAAGGGCAGGGTGAGTGGCTCCTACTGCAACACGCTGCCTGTGGGAGAAGGGCTCAGACTCGTCAGCCTCCCTTGGCATCGCCGTGCCCGTCTTCGCAGGAAACTGCCCTGCAGCCCTTTCCAGGCTCTCAAACCCCCAGACTGCACCCTCACCCATGGTGACACATCCCTCTTCTCAAAGCACCTCTGCCCTCAGACTGTCCCGCTGGGGCCAAGGGACACGGCCCCCGTCCCGAGGCAGGGACTCACTGCAGTGAGTCTGGCAGGTGAGCAGACTGGCATCACCTGTGGTGACACATGGTCAGTAGGAGGGGGGTGATGGACCTCCCCGCTCAGGAAAGCCAGCCACCACTTTGCATGATTGTGTCAGGATACACTGGAGCAGAAAGGTGTTTGGTTTCACTGTAGCCTTGGATCAAGGAGGATGGAAAGACGGATTCCGACCAACAGCTCCAAACTGTCCCTTGCAGGACAGCGGAAGTTCCGGAATTTCACTCAGTCAGGTCAAAGTCCTTGCTGGGTCTGTGACAAACTTGTGACTGGAGACTCTCACTGTGACAGAGGCTCTGACCGAGCCACAGGTGCTGGGCAAGCCTGATGAGCAGTCAGGAAAGTATTTACATCTCCGATGCCAATGAGACCGAAATCTGTGACCGATAAGGACACTTGAGCAGGGGCCACCACTGCCTCAGGGTCTCTGTCCAAATCCACAGCGCCAGCAATTAAAGGCAACCCCTCGTTAATGTCTGCAGGGAGAGTGAAGTCCATGGTTATTGTCTCACCAGAGTTCTGCAAGGTCTCCTGCTTCTCTTCCAGTCCTGGTCCCGAGGGCGGCAAAGCAAAGAGCTGGGGCTCAGAGGGGGTGACAGTGTGGCGTGGGCAGGGCACGGGGACAGCGCCCGAGGACGTCTCCTCCGAGGGGTCAAAGGAGCAGTTTGTCTCCGAGGGGGTGCTGCACTCGTAGCCCTGCCCCGACTCGCTGATGCTGCCCAGGCTGCAGGCCATGCTCTCCACGCTCAGGGGCTCTGCTCATGTGGGCACAGCCAGGGGGAAGAGAGAGGGGGACACAGCAAGGGAGAGAAAGCCACAGTGAGTCCACAATGCCCAAACACCCAGGTCAGTCCCACCTACCCCCAACAGTATTTGTTTGATGGCACAAGTGTTTCTTTATTACAGCAACCATGATCTCCCCGCCAGCGCGTACCGAGGGAAGGCAAGATGCCGACAGCAGATGGAAGGCCATCAGTGTTTCTATGGAAATTCAAGGAAACCTCACAGACACACTGCAAGATAAGCCAAACCCTAAATCCAATCCCCTCGTGCCAACAACCCCTCGGAGCTGCCCACACAAAGCTTTCATCTGCGGTAGGACATGGAGGGAATGAACCCATGCTGGGCTCCCTGCAGATCCTCTCACAGCCAGCTCTGTGTGAAAGTAGCTTGCACCTGACTTCTGGGGCCTTAAGGCAGCCTCTGGAGGAGCTACCTGTGTCAGTGCTTTGGAAGCACCTCACTCAGGTGCCCAGTGAATAATCCTTTTGTTTTGGGAATGACCCAGGCCACCCCTCCAAGCCCAACACAGGAACAACTGTTTTGTAGTCATCTCTGGTCAATGCAGAGACAGGTAAGACTCTTCTGCTAACACCAAAACTCCATGGCAGACAGACAAAAAGGAATTACCTGTGCTCTCAATTGCTATCTGATCTTGACCAAAGTGAGCATCCAGGCAGCCAGCTGCAGAGGGAATTGGTGGGGAGCTCCGAGAACGATTTGTGTTTTCCACTTCCACACCATCCAGGTCATTGTCAGTGAAATCCCTGTGGGGAAAGAGAAAGAGCCTTGCCACCACCTGCTAAACAGAGAGATGTAGGCAGGAGAAAGGGTGACTGAGATTAAAATCCATCAACAAATACAGCAATGGGGCTGTAGAGGCATCACTAGAATGAATGCCCGTCTCTCCCTGCTCTGCAGAGATGCTGCCCTGAGGAGATGATCTCAGGTAACACAGTGTGGCCAAGACCAGCCTGTGATAAACCAAAATGGGCTCTCCAGCTTCCTAAAGAGCTCTGCCCCCAGTTCTGTGAGCCTCAGCTCATTCCAAAGGGAAATAAATACATGGTCAAATGCCCAGGGAATACCCATGGAATGACTGTGGTGGGTCCTTAGTGTGTGCCAGTAAAGAGCAAATGATAAAAACATATTTTCCCACCCTAGGAAGATTTAAGATTTCAGGAAATTTTCCTGTGATTCCTGCATCAGAATTTAAAAAAATAAAAAAAAAAATCTAAGCCTTCATCTGATGTTTTTAATTGATTCAGCTTCAATATTTCATTTTGACCTATTAAGAGATTTCTGTTCCAACCTTTTTGAAAAGATGTATTTTGAAAAGTACCTTCTGTAATTAGCATACATTTCAAAGGGAAGAATTCGCCTCAAAGGGAAATTAATTCAGGTTCCAAACCACCAGAAATAAGTGCATTTTTGAATTTAAAAAGCTCCTTTCCCAAAAATCTCATCAAACTGAGCTCTTTCACCAAAGTCAGCTCTGAATCCCTGTCCCCAGTCTTTTGTGGACGCGTTTGTCTGAAACAAAACTACTTCCAACACACAGAAAAGGACGAGCAAGTCCACATCCAAGCCAACAGTTCTTTTACCTCCCCTCCCCACACCAACTCAGTGTTTGTGCTCTGAGAACACCCCCGTGCATCCCCCTCCATCCTCCCACCCCAGAAACCTTCTGGAGAAGAAGGCGCAGCCCGTTAAGCGGAGGTGCTTCGCAGCAGCAATCTTCACTGGGAGGTTAACATTACTAATTTTAGGGTGAGAATATTCCACGCACGTGGCTCCAGGGTGGAGGACGTACTTCTTCCTTCCTAGACGAGTCTGCTGAGTGAAGTAGTCGTAGCGCTCGGATTTTTTCCACATGTAGTAATACTCCACACACTCGCCCACCGACCGGGTGCGGACCTGAGGAGAAACACCCCGGAGTCAGGACACCCACCCAACCCTCACCTGGGTGCATCTCCTTGGAGCAAGGAGATTTTATTTTTTTTTTTTTTTTTTTTTTTTTTTNGTTTAACCGGCACAGAAAATTCCAAGTGCATTACAGTGATTTACATTGCTATGGACACATTGCTGCAAGAACAGAAGCACGTACTGAGGTTTCCGAGGTGGCCAGAGAAAAGAAACTCCCCACAGCACACAGCTGTTGTGTCACAGACCCGTGTGGGGCCACATACACTCGTGCAGGACTTTCCTGCGCTTCCAGCAGCAGCACACTTAGCAGAGAGAGCAAACCTGCATCCATTGTCACTGGCCAGCGTCAACATGCCTACAATTAACCAGTGGTAGAACTGGACTCTCTGGTTCTGCCAACTCCCAGCACAGCAGCATGTCCCGGGGCCCAGCTCTCCCTACAACAGCGTCTTGCCATTCTAGAGGACCCCAGGGGACTTTACGAAACATCCACATGCTCAACTCACTCATTCACAGAAGTACTGCAAGGGCTGAGAGTTTGGAAAGAACTTTTGAGACTCCAGAAAGGGCTAATCAGTAATTAACTGACATCACTCATGCAGGTCAGTGGTGTTTGTGACTTCTCCCACCTGGAAAATAAGGCAGAGCAGGGCAGTGAACAGCCCATCACCTGCTGGCATGAGTCAACACAAAGCCTGGGATTGGAACTCGGCCATCCTGAACTCCCTGTGTCAGCCGAGGCCCAAAGCACACCTCTGGTGCCCAAGCACCTGCCTCCTTCCCCTGCTCCTGACCTGGGGGGGAGAGCAGCCTTACCTTGTTTGCTTGGATAAGGTGAAAGTTTTTCCCATGGACCCTAAAGCCATGTTCAAAATTTCGACATTCTTCCTCACTCCAGGCACAAAGTTCATCTGCAGCAGAAAGAAAGGAGTTGGAGGAGATGTGTGGAATCTAGAAAGAATTGCACGTGCCTTGATGAACCCGAATAAGGGGGGGTCCTCACCTCTGATAACCTTCACGTTGAACCGTAACCTCCGCAGGGCCTCTTCTGCATTGAAGTTGCATTTCACCAGCTCATACAAAGCCTGGGGAACAAAAGGAAATCACTCACAGCACGTACCTGAGCATCATCACACCACAGAGCAGCCTGCTCATGACTCACATTTGTCTTGTAAAACTTCTCTTTCCCAGGAGCCACCTTGCTGCTAACCCCAGCTTGGCCACCAGCAGAGGCTACCCTGCTTTTTAAAGCATTGGCTTACAAACCCTGGGACTCAACAGATGCAGTTCCACCAGAATCTAACCTGGCTAGCTCCAAGTAAACACAGCTGCTCTGAAACAGTTGATCTGCTGACTTTTCCAGTCCTCCCAATGGGAGGGTAACCAACCTCCCCAGACTGCAGCTGGGCACACACCCTCACTTATCCAGGAGGATCCCTGGGGTTTGACCTCATCCTGACCTCTGTAGGGAACCTGGCACTGTTGGGCCAGCACCACCTGGGTCTGTGTGGGCTGCAGGAGGCCCTGAGCTCACCTGCTCGTTGTCCTTGACCACCTCTCCCTCTGGCAGACTGCTGCCGGACAGCTCGTCCCACTGGCGCTTCACGGCGCGGTACAGGAACTCTTCCACCTCCCTCTCAGGGAGGATGTTTGGGTCCCAAAGCAGCTGATCTTCATTCTCATAGGCTAACAGAAAAAGCACTGAAATAAGATAATCAAACAGAGAATCCTGCTGCTTTTTGAGAAGTGGTCTGCACGGACATGCACGGGGGAGACAGAGGAGGGAGGAAATCTTTGCTTGGTACTCCAGCTCAGCACTAGAGATGACAAACATCTCTCAAGGCACTGCATTTTCCCTCCTGATTTTGGAGGCAGATAAGCTCTTTGTATTTCTTTTAGGGCTTTTGGCATGGGCTCAGTTTGCTTCCATTGTTTCAGAAAGGTTGGCTGACAAAGTTTTTGTTATCATATTCTCAAAGATTGCTGTTTTGATTCATTAATCCTGGCAAATAAAGACTGTTTTGGCTTTCTTGTCCAGAAGCTCAACAAGCTGGCACTCGTACTGCACTCATTATTGGACACATTCTGCAAATCAAAGCACCTCTATCTACTCTGCAGACACCCCAAAATCAGAAACAGATCACCTCCAGGGAGCACTGAATGACATTAACTCACTACGTAAGGAAGTCAGAGAGAATAAATCAGAGTATCCCCATATGGGTGTTCCTTGTCTTTGGCTACAGCTGAGACCCCCTCCTGCAAACCTGCCACACCAACCCAGTTCTCAATGAGCTTCACCAATTCTGTACCTGTGTTCCCAGCCCTGTTAACTCAGCCAGTAAATCTGAATGTCAGCAGTGAAAGCTGCCAAGCCTGGAGATACAGAGCAGGACTGGTGATCCAGAGCCCATCAAACCCCCCCTGCCAGCAGCCCTACACCCAAATCAGGCACAAAGAAGAGGCTGCCTTACCTTTTTGCCTGTGCCTGTTTAAGCGCAGGATGGGAACAGTGGCTTGGTACTGAGGTCCAACCATGATCTCCTGAAATCCCGTGACAGAGAGGTGACAAAATTGAAATGGGAAATGCTCCACACGGGCTGTACTTCATGATTTAGGGACTACACCACTACAAGGCTGATTCATTTACTGGTTAGCCTCCTCTGTCACTATTATTTCTAGTGAACCCTGACTATTTTATAGGGTAACTAAGAAGATTTACTACCAACCAGATGATACTGTGGGGACCTTCAGCATTTACATAGTTTTAATGTAAAAGATCTATGGCAAGCAGCTAAGGCTGGAAATAAAGCAATGCAGAGGTTCTCCTGCAACCTTCACAGCCAGGATGAATTTGGAAGCCTGCTCCTCTCTTTAGAAAGATGGTTCTCCTTCAGTAAATCCTGCTGGGAATTCTGCACAGCATTTCAACTTTATAGGGCTACAGGCTGCAGATTTAATTTACCAAGGCACAACAGACTTCCCTTATCTGAGACAGAAGATAATTTTGAGATTGTATTAAAAACCCCTCTTGTAACCCATATCTGCCACTGCTGTCCACAAAATGCAAGGCACCAAGAAGTCAACTGGGGAAATAAGACAGTGCTTTGGTGTCATGCATTTTTCAAACTCAGGAGCCCCCCTTCCCAATGCACTCAGGTTATTTACCTTCTTACACTCGTTAGATGGGATGGAATCCACCTCTGAGTCCTCAGCCATGGAGGAAGCACATGGAGATGAACATGGCTCTTTGTCCTCATCAGCAAGGAAGTTGTTTGCTTTGTGGGAAAGGAAAAGAACTGCAGTTACAAATTTGTTATTCTATTCCTTTACACTTCCTCTCCTTCCCTTCATTTTCTGTCCTAAAGTCCCTTTCAGCATGGTCTACATTGACAACTTACCTGTACTTTAATTTTCTCACTTTAAGTAAAAGAATTTGCATGCTTGCCACATGGATGGCCAACCTGGGGAGCTCAGACTCCTTAATAGTGCAAGACAGCAGAAGAAATAACATCACGCTGAATCCCTGCCACATGTTTCAGCTTCCCACATATTCCAATATTTAGGAACTGCCACAATACATCACTCCATTACTACTACTGAATTTATTCACTTGTAGAGATGTCAGATGAGGTACTGATCTTTCAGACTGCAATTACAGCAGGCAGCAAAACAATTCCCACTCCCTCAGTATTCTGAGTTACAGCTCAAGACAACTCTCCCCTCATCCCACTGCTCATCAACGCTCTGTCCTGTCCTACCCAAAGCCTGGCAACGCCTCTGCCATGCAGCCAGTCCCCAGGAGGAAAAAAGTGGAAAATCTGATGTCAGGAGACTGACAAAATTAAGAGAATCATTCTCACCCTCCCCTGCACATCATGTGTAAAAGTGAACAGCAGCTACTTAGGAACTAGTGACACATACAGCCAGGCTGGTTTGGGAATAAGTCCGACGCATCGTGGGACGTGACGGATGGAGTCAGATCATCAGCTGAAGATTGTGTCTCCTCCTCTTCTTCCCCTGAAAGCAAATCCTTCGCTATTTGTTCCTTTTAACAACAACAAGAAAGTGAAAAATATTTTTAAATTAAAAAAACATATATATACGAGGGGGAGTGAGGCCTAGAGTAAAAGCATTTCTGGCCGACAGTGGCCACATCCACAGATCTCCTCACCCTCCCACAGCTTGTCCAAAGACAGATTCTCACACTCCCACCACACCAGGACTATTTCCCCTAGAAGCACAAGTGTCATGAGTGGCTTCCTATGGAAGCCAGAGAGTATGAGCAAGCATCCCTTTCTGTAGAGCTCCACTCACAGCAAATATCTCAAAGATCCTAAAAGAAAGAAAAAAACCCAACACCCCCCCCCCAAACTCCCTGCTTTCTACAGACTTTAGTTAGAACAGGAAGAGCCATGGCTTCACCTGGGAAGACACAGACTTTCCCTGGCTCTTCACACACCCATGTCCACATGCAAATACTTGTAACCGAAGTTCCATACAGATTTTTTACATTTTGAAACGGATATCCTTTCTCCCTTCTCTAAACACTTCACACGCACGTTTCTGCACCTTGTGCTCCTCACTGGGACACCAGACCTAGGCAAGCCCCTTCCCACCCCTCTGAAATGGGGGGTAACCTGTGCAGACACCCAGGCAGAGAGCTGCTCTCACCTTATCCAGAGTCATATCAGGGAGGTTGGGAGTGATGTCATTGCTCTCGCTGTCCTGCTCCGAGATGGGATCAGATGCCTCATAGCCATACAGTGCGAGCAGCTCCTCAAATGGCATTTCACTGCTCTGAGCAAGAGGAGGACAAAGCTGCATCAGGAAGAGAACAACCACAAGAGCACCACACCAGCTGGAACACAGACAGGCAGAGGTAGTCAGGGCAACTCTGCTCCTCTGGGGGCTCTGAGCAGCCTCAGGTGACACTGTTGGGTCCTGTCCCTCTCAAAGGTATGGAAAAGTCAGGAACTTTCACCCCAAAGCAATATAGTCTAGGGCATTTTTTAAATACATTTATCTTTTATTCTAGATTTCAAACAAGTGAAAGATGCCAGACAGCACAACTGTATTTAAACAGAGGAAGGGGAGGAGCAAATCCCTGTACCAGTCTTGTGCCTGGCCTGAAGAGACACTCCCTGTCACCAAGAACACTTTGTGTTCCACTAAGGTCTCTGTGGGACCACCCACAGCTGAAGTCAGGGCTTCACACAGCAAACAAGCAAATCCACCAGGTAATTTCCCTTCCCTGCCCCTGCTGCCTTTACCTGAGAGGCACTGAAACTCTTCTCCAGCTCTTCTAAAGATTTCTGCTTCTCCTGAGTATCATCTTCCTCCCTTTCTTCCCTCACACCGTAGTTCTGGGAAAGGATCTCTGCCAGGTTCAGTCGATGATCAGCTGAGCCCATTGACACAACTGCAGGGATCAGAAGAAGTTGGACACTAGCACCACCACGGACCGAATCTTGAGATGCAACAAAGCCAGGGACAATCCCTTCTTGTGTGTGTGCAGACACTATAAACCAGAGGAATGAGATTAGGCAGAACAGAGGGGAACAGAGATCACAGCTGGCAGTTGTCACTGCATCAGCACAAAGCCTGGCTCCATGCACATTCGAGTCCCACAACTGCCTGGAAACTGAATCTGGAAGTTTTCTGACTATTTGTATCTTGTTCCTCACTGGATTCACTGGTGTAACAACACGTGTGCACACACTGCAGCCTTTCCTTCCCCTGCGGGCATTTTTAGGGTAATCACCCCTTACTCAAGAATGGGCAAAGGAACACCTGTAGGAGCTCTGGCACCTTCAAGCCTTTCCCCCCTCTGTCAAACAGCATGAGAATCAACCAACAAGGCTGGGGAGATACCGCAAGGAGAAGGGAAGTGATCACAGTAACTTTGTTTCCACTGGAAACCAGACCAACAGACAGAGGGAGGTGAGCCTCTCTCTAGGTACCTGCTGCGCTCTGAAGGGCGGGCTCTCCAGGACATAGGCCACGGGCTGGGTATGCGGCCACCCTCGGGCTCTGCCGGCCAACAGAGGCCTTCAGGGAGAGAGAAAAACACGGCTGAGACAGCTCTCCTAAAAAACTCAGCACCCTTCCACCCCACCAGCAAATGCAACTCATTCAAAGTTCAAAGCAAATGCTCCCCAAACGCCCACAGAGCAGCGCTAGGGACTGTGCTGTTCAAAAGAGCTCGTGGGGTGTACTGAACAGTTCTTCCTGGCCTCCTCACCTTCCCCTCAGTCCATGTGTTTCCATTCCATCCATTTTACCTCCAGCACTCCACTCACTACTTATCCCCTCAGTCCGAGACCTCAGACCCTCATGGTTTACATCGTCACTTAAAAGAAGGACCTGGACCCTCAGCTGTCATTCTAAACACACACACATTGTGACTGAGCACAGCATTTTTGGGGACTGACCCCTCAGAGAGCAGCCAGCCACAACACCCTGGCTTCTCCCTGATGCCTCACTGCAGCCAGGAGCTCAGGGGCATGAGCAGAGACACAGCTGAGCAGGCAGAGGAGGAGTCTGGTAGGACCACAAAGCAGCACAGGTGAGGTGAGAGAGGCTGAGCCAGGCAGAGCCCAAGAACAGGCACCTGCAGGGTGGCATTTGGTGCTTGATCACAAGTTCAGGCAGCAGCATGGGCTGAGGAAAACAACCCAGACAGAACACCTGCTGCTCCTCAGGCTGCTGTGCATGGAAGTGCTGCTCATCAAGTTCAGCCCAGGCAGGGAGCAAACAGGTAAACGACCAAAGCTTTTGGGTGACTGATAGCACCTGATTGCAGAAAGAAATCCCAGAGTCAGCCCCCCAGTCCCCAGTGACATTTCTGTAGGATACTCAGCCATCAACAACCTCAGCTGTGCACCATCACTCCTCACTTACTCAGTTGGAGCCAGGACATTTACAGCCTTCCATAGGAGCCTCTTACAATTTATTTAAGAAAACACAGTACAGCCTCACATTAAAATCTATCCTCTAACAACAAAGCAAAGCATTCACCAAAAGAAGCCACCACAGACTGTGGGTTCTGAGTAAGTTCCTTCAGCTATCAATGGCTGGATATTCCATGATAATGAAGAAGATACCTCCAGTCCACCATCCCCCAAGATAATCCCCCCAGAGACCACTCTGGCTCCAGACAGAGCCCTGCAACTGTGCACACCAAAAGAGAAGGGAGAAGCTATGGGATGATGAAAGGAGAAGGGGACAGACTCCACTTAGAGCATGGTCATACTGGGAAATGGCTCTGTGAGTCGGGAAAGCGTCAATGTGCCTTTGTTGGGCTTTGCTGGAATGTGACCAAGCACAAAACCCTCTTGGATAAATCCTTCCAAGCAAACAAGTGGTTTCATGGAAAGGGTGTGGTGTACCCTTGCTCCCTCCAGGTCCTGGACAAGCTGCAGAACTCACTTTGCTTTAGGCAATGATCTGTAGATCAATGGCACCGCCTTGCCTGGGGATCAATAAGGACTCTGAAAATAAAGACTGAAGCCGTTTTGGCATGGATGGGCTGGCTTGAAAAGGTGTCAAGAAAGCAACAGGAACAATGAGATCTCCTATTAATAACCAGGTGCTGAAACTAAGAGGACTGGCCACTACAACAGCGTGACAATTCCATAACTAATCAAGAATTCACTTCTCCCAAGAAGTAATGGAGCACCAGAGCAAGTGGGAATGCTGGAGTCACCAGCACCACCACCCTGGGGACTTCAAGGTTTTGAATAACCAGCACTGCTCTGCTGGGGCTGAGGAAACAAGAAACAAAGCAAATGGCCCATTCCATGCCCAAATTCAAACAGGTGTGGAACAGAACAATCCCTGAGATTATTCACAAATCCAGAAACCACAGAAACGAGAGTCCAAGGAATAGAAGAGAAAAGCAGGCTTGGCTTAAAAAGGGCAACTGATGACAGAATATTTCTTAATGTCCTGATGACAAATGCCATGGGATGTGGAGTTACTTGGTCTGAAGGTGAGGTAGGTGCAGCCTGAATTCAAATCCAAACAGCACATAATAGGCAGAAATGCAAGAGCAGGGCATGCACCAGAAACACAGAGAATGGTTCTGGGCCAGGGTGTCACTGCTCTTGCTGCTGATGAGGGATTCCTGTCACTGCTCTTGCTGCTGATGAGGGATTCCATCACCATCAAAGGCTGCAGCAGGGAACATCCCACGGTGATGCTGGAAACTGGTTCCTATGCCCATGGGGCATTTAATCTTGGGGGGCAAGAAGGGAGATTAAATTCTTTTCATCTCACTTTACCATTCCCAGCACCGCTCTCCCCCTGCCAGCTTCTGCTGCTCAGGCGTAAGAGTAACTTTCCCCTCAGAAGTTACACCAAGGTTGGTCAACTACTCACTCTCACATTTGTATTTCTGGGTGACTCCTGCACTCCCTCCTTAGGTGTGGACTCAAGGTTTTGAGCACATGGAATAAAGCTCAGCCATCATTTAGGAAACACAGGCAGAGGCAGAGTCTGAGCTTTCTGCCCTGACAAAGTTGTTTCCCAGTGTGAGACCAATTGTGTCTACCCTGAGAAAACCTTCCAGACTGAAGACACTCTTGCAAAAAAAGCGAGGAAAAAAGAAGAAATGTCCCTTTACAGTTTACCCTTCAATAACTAACATATTTCCTGAGGCAGTCTAGCATCTCAGATTCAACAAGAAGCGTTCCTGCTTCCTCTGTTTTGTCCACACTCCTTGGCCATGGGGCCACTTTCCACAAACTCCAGCTGTAGCCAGAGGGAAGCAGCACAGATGGAATCAGATTTGTCCTGCAAGTTATGTCTCTGAAAGACCAAAGAATGAACAGATGACACAACACACGGACCACCTCCTGCAACGCTCAGGAAGATCAGGGCCCCATCACACCTGTGCAGCATCACAGCAGAGATGCTCGACAGCCAAACCTCATCCAAGAGACAATGACAATTCCTGGATGTCCCCTGGACAGACCTCTCTGAGCCACAGCCATGCAGGGTGCCAAGGCAGCACTCCAGCCCAACAATGTGCCCAAACAACACTTTGGCACAAGTGAATGCAACAGCCTTGGTGCTCCACCAAAGGCCAAAGCATGGTGGATGGGCAAACAGGCAGCACCTTCCTCATGCAGAGTGCCGAAATACCCTAGAGAGAAGCCCTGCCCTCGGACAAGACACTGTCACAGCCAGTGAGGATGCCAGATCCTGCCACAGAGTACCTCAAAGTCCCCCCAGCACCCTTGTTCCATGTTGTGGTCACCAAGAGGGTCACACCATAGAAATGCAGCGTGTATGCGTCACAAAACCATTACAACAGGTCAAGGATATTTGAGGGACATGGCAAGACTCGATGGGCAATGGCATCACCAGCTCGAAGTGTGACCGAGCGACGGCAGAAATGTTTCAGCACAAAACACCAAGGCAGACACGACATGGCAATCAGGGAGGCACTGGGGTGTCCCCACCTGGACTCCTTGCCTTCTGGCCCCTAAGCAAGGTGGCGAGAACCATCCTGGCCACCCAACACAACCGTTCCCAGCACGTTCCCCAGCCCTCTGCCATTCCTGGGATCCTGGCCTCCCCGCTCCCCCACTGCTCAGGCCGCCTCTCACCTGAGAGCCTCTGCGAGCCCCTTGCAACAGCTCCACACCCCTGACCCCGGCTTCAGCGACTCCACACCCCTGTCGGGTTCACAGCCCCGGGGCTGGCAGTCCGCTCTGCCCCCGGGCCCTTCCGCCCGCCCTCTCCACCCGCAATCCCGCAGCCCCCCGGCCCGAAGCCCCTTCACGCCCCTCTCCGGGCCCCTCTGCCGCGGGTCAGGCCGCCGGGTCCCCGCGCCGGCGCCGCCCGCCCCGGCTCTGCCGCCGGGAGCCCCTTCCCCCTGCCCGCCGCCGCTNTCGGGTCCCGGGGCCGGGGCTGGGTCCGGTTCGGGTCCGGGGTCTTGTCCCGCCCCGCCGGTACCGCCCGGAGACGTCCCTGGGACGGTAGTGCAGTGGAGGCTGCCGGTGCTGGCAGCAATGCTCCCCGAGTACCGAAGCCGCCCCGGGACCGCCGCTCTGAGGCCGCGCATCTCCAGCCCCGCAAGGGAATTAATGCCGGGCAGCGCGGGGAACCGGTCCCGTGCCCCTGTGCTGGGTCCCTCGGGTGGAGCAGGCGGTAGAAAGGCCCAGGGGCGGTCCCCGACTCCTCCAGGCCGCGGGGATGCACCGGGGGTCGCACAGGTCAAGGGGAAAAACGTGCTCGCAACGCAGCCCTCTTCATGCATCGTGAAGTTTGAGCCTCCAGGAAACACTTTCAGGGATCTTCACTGAGCACTCCCTTGATAAAAAGTCGGTGCGTGTCATTTGGGGTTCAAGAAGAGGGAGATAAAAATTGGAGCCCGGAGAGAAGGGTCTTTGCCTCACAAGGACTGGGCTGTAGACACTATCTCATCATTCCTTGCTGTGGTTGTGCTTCAAAAGCCCCAGAGATGGACTTGTGGAAGCTGCTTGGTACATTTTCCCAGCTCTGTTTAACTGGCGGTGATCACATGCTTCCGGAGAACAATCCTCCAGCACAACGAAGGAACCCATCTCCAGGCATTCCTGCAGCCCTGCCAGGCTCCCCTCCATCCCCACAGCCCCTCAGAGACCCCCTGATTCCTCCAGGACTCCTGGCTGAGCCAGCAAGGCAGTCCTTCCCTCGGTGAAGCAGTGCAGGGTGACATTTGCCAGCGGATCTCGCCGTACGATGGATCCCGTGTGTCATCACCCTGCTCACGCCAATCCCTGTGCCCAGATCTGCCTCTGGCTGTGCCCACGGAGGCCTCCTGCTCTGCTCTCTGGGAGCAGCCTCTCCACCCTGGCTGCTGGCTCCATGCTGGGTTTTGCTCAGGCTTCTGAGCTCAGGAAGCAAAGTGTTATCAAGTGCTTCTGAAGTGGTGGTGGCCCTCGAGCTGAGAGCCAGAGCACTTCACCAGCCCTTTGTTCCCTTGCTGGAGCTGTCTGGCTCTTCTCAAAGGACTAACAGTTTGCAGATGCTGTTTGTACAATAAAAAGAGTAACCTCGTCCTCAGCGGCTGCAAAAACTGCTGCTTTCTGCCTTGCTCCCAGCAGTGCACCCAGGTGTTCCGTTGCCACAAAAAGCAGAGAGGTTGCGGGGGTTTGAGTCAAGGCCTGGGGTTTTAGGTCTGGGGAGAGCTCCAGTCATTGCTGAGGGCCTGTCCTGCAGCAGTGCCCCTGCCAGCTTCTGCTTCTCCATTTTGTGCTTGCACTCACTGCAGGCTGAGTGTCTCCGAGCAGCTGAAGTTCCCGGAGGGAGCAGTGAAACTCCTGTCAGGAGACACCTCCATTGCCCGGGACATTGATTTCTGTTCTCAGAATAAGCAGGCAGCACATTCTGCAGCCCTGCCAGGCTCTGAAGGCAGCCCATTGCCCATCCCTGGTGCCGAAGCCATCATCCTAAATCAGAGATTTTAGTGCCTGACATTCAGTATTCTGAGATTTTCAAAGGTGTTTTAGAAAGCCTGAAGGGCAGTGGAATACTGGGTGGTTTAGGCTCTTCAGGTATTTGTGAGTGATTCATCAGGACACTCCAAGAGCAGCTCTTGAACAATTGCTGCTCTGTGGACAGAGACAACAAATCCCAGGTGGGTGAAGTGGCTTTGGCCACTTCAAATCCAGAATCCAGGGCTGATCTGCCTGCAAAACCAGGCCCTTCATCCTGCCCTCCTTTCTCTCCTCCACCTGTGCCCTGCCTGGTAAACAATTCTGCTTCTTGGAAAAGCTTTGCAGCCCTGCGGCAAAGGGCAAATTCTTTTTCTTTGGTGCAGCTCAGCTACAGGGTGTTTAGCCACAACAGACTCTAGATTAAAAAAAAATAATAATAAATAAAAGCAGTAGTGTTGATAGGAAAAAAGAATGTGTCAGTATTGGTAAAGGACTGACCCTGCCTGGGAAAGGAGAGGTTTGTGTGGGGCTGTGTCCTTCCGTAGGTGCAGAGTGGGCTGGAGGGTACAGACAAGCTCGGACTATAAAAAAACTCTGTGTTTCCGGTCGTTTGAGGCTGCTGACAGGCAGAACAGCTCCAAGGCTTAACAAAGCAGCTGTGAATTAGGTTGTAGGGAGGCATCCGCTCTCACCAATGCTAGATGGAGCTCTGCTACTCGCAAACACCGCGCCCGTGTAGGATTTCAGATGAGTGTTCACACTTCTGAACTGTGCTGGTATCTCAGGATCCGCCGTGGCTGTCAGCTGCCCAACACATCTTCCAGGGGCCTTTCTCAGGTTTTCTGAGGCAGAGAGAACAGGTGATGGGATGGCAGTGTCAAGGTGAACATCATGGCTGTAAAGTTCCCTCCTCATCCTGTTCTCCTCCCAGCCTGCCTCCCTCCCTTCCTCCTTGCACTTCAAGTCATCGCAATCCACAAATATAATTTATTTGCAATCAAAATATTTATCATATCACGGCCTCTGATATCTACAGATGTAAATTCAGTGCAGGCTTGGGCTTGCACACTCAGGATGAGTCCTGCAGGTCAGATAATGCCCCGGCTGCCACCCCATGTGCTGAAATCCCAGCTGGCAGCGCAGGGTACAGGCAGGAGGATGTGGTTGGACAGCAGTTCAAGCAGGCACGCTGAGGGTTTGCACTTTCGCAGCCTTTGCATTGGCACAGCTGCCAAATAAACCACCCCTGGGATGGCCAAACCTTTCAGGATGTCGACATTCCAAAAAGGCCAGCGCCAAGAGGACAGGAATGTCTTTTCCCTCACACCCTCTGCTGTGTGGTGACAGCCAGAGGGACAGCCTAGGGGACAGAAAAGCCACGCAAAGCCTCTGCTGCTGAGGTGTATGGTGCAGTGTCTCCCTGACCTGCTGCTTTCCCACAGCTCCTTGGCTCCCGTGGGGTCAATCCTGCTGGTGGTGAAGCTCCTGCATTTGAAATACCCACCAAGGGCAAAGGTTTCTTGCTGGTGTCAGTAATTATCAGCAGGTGCTTGATGAGGGATGTGCCCAGAGCTGAGTCCCTGTGCCCCTCTGCCAGGTCAGGGTCTCCATGTCTCCATGGCTCAGGGCATCCCAGGAACCCCCTCATCCACCTGGCTGGGCAGCTTGACCCCCTCCAGCCTTGGGCCTGTCCCCACCAGCCCTTGGCCAGGCACACAGGTGTTTGTTCACGTGTCCTGCACACTCACCCCTGCAAACAACACAACACCCATTCCCTCCGTGCTGCCGAAGGGCTGTGGGTGTGTAACCCCGAGGGAGGGAGCTAAACGAGGGAGCGCTGATGAGGAACTCATTAATTCTGGTGCCTGTCAGCCTCACAGGATGCTGATAAAACGCTGCATCCTTCTGGAGCAGCGGGAGGTGGCGGCAAGAGCAGGAGGGAACAGCCTGGCCATCCCACACCCCTCCTTAAAGCCAGTGCCCCCCATCCTGCACCCCTATGTCCTGACAGGGAGCTTGCATCCAGTCCCCCTCTCCCCTGGATCACCTGGGAGGGGTGGGAGCGCTGTGGGGTGGATAAAGGTGGGATTGTGCAGTCACCATGCCCACCATAGCTGCAACCCAGTGGCAGCAGGGTTTGGAGGGGTGTGTGGGCTTGGATGGCAACCTGGAATGGGGATGATGCCCTCCTTTCCAGCTCCTGGAATGGGGATGATGCCCTCCTTTCCAGCTCCTGGAATGGGGATGATGCCCTCCTTTCCAGCACCAGGAATGGGAATGATGCCCTCCTTTCCAGCCCTGTGCACACATAGGTGCTTTGGCATGGCCAGTGTGTGCCCATGTGCCTGCGTGTGCCACTGCACGGGGTGGCAACTTCACAGGGCACCAGCCTGTGTTGCTCTGACTGCCTGGATGCTGACAGAGGCTCTGGTGGTGAATTCATTCCTAATGAATTCAGTGCTGTCCTTCACATCAAACAGCCACAGAGAAGGCATTTCTCATCCCCATCTTTATTCAATGCACCAAACACGCCACTCCTGGGCCTCACACTCACAACATCTTGTTCACAGCTGCAGCTTCAAAAGGACCAGGGGAGAAGGAGGAGGAGATTTTGTGGGAGGCACACGGAGAGTGCTGGGGCTGCTGGTGGTCACCATGTCCCATCAGGGAGGAGCTGAGACTCCCTGGACACCACTTGAGCTCTGCTCCCCCAGGCTTGCAGGACCTGGCTGTCCCCTGCCATCCTGCAAGGCCGTGTGAGATGCCTCTGACAAGGTCTGGGGCTGGTGGAGCAGAGAGACAGGAGGTGCATGGAGTGCAAGGAGGTTCTGTCCTACTCAGAGCTGCCTCTGCCCCCTCCTGTTCTTTCCTGCTCCACTCTCAGCCCAGCCCCATCCATCTTACAGGGCTGAAACCCAATTACTGTGCCAGGGAGGGGGTGGTGCAGCAGCAGAGATGTCCATTAGCCTGGGAGCTCTAATGGCCTCACCAGGACTCTGATGACAGCCTGCCTGCCCCAGCTGCAGTGGCCCCTGCCTGCACTGGGGTGACACCAGAGTGGTTTGCAGCCCATGACAGCATCTCGGTGCAGATCTGGAGCCCTGTGCCTGCACACGTGTGCCTGGCGTGTGCTTGCACAATTTAAAGCCACTCCAACACCCACAGGAGCTGCCCCAGGGGCGGCCCAGTCATCTGACTGTAAAGCAGCCCAGAGCTGCTCTCTCCTCACTCTCACTAGTCCCACTGGAAGAAAGATATTTGGCGGTGGAGCCTGCTGTGCTCTGAAGTTTAATTAACCTCATCTCCCCCCTGAACAGGCTTCCCTTCCTCTGCTGAAATGCCACAAATGATCCTTTGCAGATGCTAATCTGCAGAAGGGGGAAAAAAAAAGAAAGAAAAAAAAAAGTTCCATATTTAATTGCAGAACATAAAGATATTACAGGGTCATTAAAACACCATGAATATGGAAATGAAATCCACAGGCATCCATGCAGATAATGGCAAAAGGGAAAAGGGAGTTGCAGGTGACGCTGAAAGGTGGAAAGGTGGAAAGGTCAGCTCCATTTGGATACATCATTAACCCCCTGCTCCAGGCTCCCTCCAATGGCCAGGGGGGTGTCTCGGGGGTCTCAGTTGTGCTGGCTTCATCCCACAGGACCCATAGCAGGGGGAGGTGGTGGTGCTGCCCCAGGCAGAGGCCAGGTGGTGAGGGTTGGCCCTTGCTGTGGTGGTTTTGAGGATCAGCCTCTGCCTGCAGCTGCAGGAGCTTCCAAAGATGGCTCAAATCCCTGCCAAAGCCGACCGGTGGCTTGGACCAGCCCAGGGAGGGATGCTGAGATGGTTTTGCTCTTCAGGGACTCCCTCCCACCCCTGGCCAGCTGTGGAGCCAGGCTCAGCCCCCTGCGTGCCTCATTACTGGGTTGATCCCCACACCCTGCCTCCCCTCCGCCCCGGCTCCCTCCTGCTGCTCACGCTGCCAGCTTGACACTGACGTGAGCTGCTAAGTGGAAAAAATTAATAGGGGCCTCGCTAATTGGAGCTGAGACACCAGGAAAGAGAGAGTCACAGGCCAGGGTGGCTCTGACACCCGGCTGCAGGCGGGTGATGGGTGCGACGGTGTGGCAGGGCCAGTGGGCAGGGTGGCAGGAGAAACAGCCACCTGGGGGCTGTTTGCCATGCCCAGAGTGCTACTGTGCCTCTGTCCTTGAAGCCTTTGGGACATCCTCAAGGTGCTGCAGCCCCCGGCGTTCAGGTCCTGCCAGCTGCCACTGCCCGATGGCGTGGGTGAGCAGGGCGTGGTGCTGCTGGGACACCTGCAGATCCTGGGGACCCTCCAGACCCCCAGCAGAGGGTTGTTGTGCCTAGCTGCCAGAGCCCTCCTGCTCTCCCAGCAGCAGCTTTTGCCTCCAGGGAGAGCGTGAGGAGGAGAAAAGCAGATTAGAGTTCTCGCTGCGTCTCCTGGCTGAGCTGAGAGCTAAATGTCAGATCAGATCTGACACAGCCCCAGAGGGGAGGGCCAGGAGTCCCAGCGCACCCCTCATGCCAGGGGGCACCTGTGGGAGCACAGGCAGTGGGGCTGGCAGCTGGACACCAGCCTTCCCCCAGGAGCAGAGGGGAGAGACGGCTGGCTCGGGGTCCCGCTGCCTCGCCTGGCTGGAAGAATCCCAACCCGCAGCCCCAGAAACTTTCCTCCTCCGGTTCCCATGGAAACCAGGAATTTTCTTCTCCCCAAAGTTGAGCTGCGTGCCTGCGCTGTCTGCCCAAGTCGAGCCCGTTCTCCAGAGGCCCTCGGGACGATGGTTTGGTGGGAGCTGCTGGTCCAACCGGGGCGGTGCCTCGGCCGTGCCCGTGGAGCCGGAGCCCGGCTCTGCGGCTGGGGCAGCACGGACAGGGCGCCCTGCTCGGGGTGTTCCTGTGCCACGCCAGGGTGTCCTGATAGGGGGAGAGGGGCCGAGGAGGAGGGTCGCCTGCTCAGCACACTCTGTCATCTCCACAGCTCACACAGAGAAAATGAGCAGCCTGCTGGGAAAATAGCCTGGCAGGATGACCAGAGAGCCCCGGCTCCAGCCCCAGCCGTGGTGCAGCGTGAGCCCCCGGGACTGATTGATGGGCCAGCCAGCCCCACTCTGGGCTCCGGCTGGGAGGGACACTTGGGGAGTGAATTGAGACCGTTCATCGGCAATCAGAGGGTTTCAGCGCTCTGCTCACCTCTGGCGGGCAGAGGACAGCCTGACGTCTGCTCTGATGAAAGGAAAAGCTTTCCCCATCCGTCAGTCCTGCGGGCTGGCAGGAGCGGGCATCGCGCACCAGCTCTGGGGCCGCTGAAATCCTGAGGGCTGAGCTGCGGGAGCTTTTCCGTGGGATAAATGTGGAGGAGTCAGATTTAGACAACAATGACTAAAACTGAGCTTCAGTAAAAAAATTAACTCCAAAGAGGGGAATGTTCCAGGCACTGCCATTTGCTGTCAGTAAAAATAAACCTGCAGGTTAAACACAGCCTTTTGCTCCTGGGTGCTCACGTGCCAGATGAGGGAGCTTCCTGCCGCTGAAATGGTTAAAAACATAAAATCACCAAGGACTGGCTCTGTTCTGCCCCTTTGAGCATCATCTCTGGGGCTGAGATAGGGTCCTCGGTACCCAGGGGTGCATCAGGGTCACCTTGTTAGCACAGTGGTTGGGGGTGCAGCGAGCACCTGCTCCATATCCAGGACCTGGAGGGAGCTGGAAACATCAGGTGGTTTTCAAGGCTCACCAGACACCTGGCAGGGCCCATCCGTGCACCAGCAGCACTTCCCAATCACACAGCCCCCTCCCAGGGCTGGCTCCTTCCCTCCGCCTGCCATTCTCACTGGGGTTTTAATTAGTGCTCCTCTGTATATTCAGCAAACAGGAGCCCGGAATGGAAATGTACAGGTGTCCCCTTGATCCAGTTTCCATGGTTGCTGCATCGAGGTGGGGGCTACATCTTTTTTTTTTTTTTTTTAATATATATTTAATAATTTTATTATCATGGCTT
>VWYO01013371.1:116878-137745 GCA_013400275.1 Rhadina sibilatrix
TACAGTGGCTTCAATCCACTGGCGAAGAAGGGAAGGGGGGAGAATGTGGGGGAATAAAAAATGCTGGATGAAAAGGCCACGTTCCCGTGGCTGGGCTTATTTGCTGTCATTCTTTTTCTCTTATTAGCAAGCTCTGTTTTCCAAGATGCTCAAAGTCCAAGAGCTCACTAACGAGATCCCAGCTCTCGCTGGTGTGGGGGGAACAGCCCAGGCAGCCACACAAATGTCTGTGGGGCCACCCCAGAGACCAAGGAAGAGGAGCAGGATGGTGCTGAACAGGATGAGCATCAGGAGCACCACTGAGCTATGCCGACATGTCTTCATCACTGTCCCTATCTTCATGTCCATGTTCCCACCCTCACTCCCCTGCCTGTGGAATTGTCCCTGGCATCCCTCACCAGCACAGCAAAGCTTCCCTGACCTCAGCCCACAAAGGTACCCCGGCCACCCCCAAGCAGCTCTTGGGGACACTGGTTTGGTGCTGCACTGCTGGGCCCTGTGCACAAGGAAATGCCAGGGAGTCCCAGGGAGATGTGTGAGGGATCTGGGCTCATGTTGGGCACCACAATCTCTCTGTCCTGCCCCATCCTCGTCCAGCGTGGTGGCACTCTGGGAGCGTGCTGGCTGCTCCGGAGCTCTGGGCACCAGCACCAGAAACTCTCATCCTTTCTTCTCACCAAATCAGTCTCGATCTCCTCTGGTGCCACCAGTGCACTGTGTGAACGTGCCCATCTGTCACCATGGGATTATTTAGCCCCGACCCTGCCTGTGAAAGCAGGCAAAATCATCTCTGTTTACCCGCAGCTCAGGATGGGTTTCAGCTTTTGTGCAACGGGTGTTAAAAATAACACAGAAACGGCATGGGCCCAGGAAAAATCCTCTCTCCTTGCACTGCACTGTGCAGCTCGGCTTGCCAAGTAGGAAGAAATCCCCTTTCCTCCTCCTGGCAACGTCCCGCACTGTGGCAGGCAAACACACACGCCGAGCCACGGACCTATTAGTCACCAGTAAATGTTCTTTTCTCTCCCGATTTGTTTCCCTTTAAGCTTGATGTTTTCCTCTCCTGCTGCCCGGGCCTCGTTAGGCTGTAATTAAAGCCAGGAATCAAAGCGGCATGGTGCAATTAAAGCTCGGGGCGGGGCGCGGGGTGCCCCGGGGAAGCCGGCGCTGGGCTCTGCTCAGGCACAGCCGCCTGTCCCCTGCGCGGCCCCGGGGAGCGGTGACAGTGCGAGGAGGCAGCACAGGCGCGGGCTGAGCCCAGCCAAGCTCCGCTAGAAAGATCTCCCGTCGTTTACAGCATCACCAGCTCTGGCACCTGGAGGATGAGCCGAGATGGAGCCACTCCCGAAACAAGATGAGTTTTCCTGGCTGTGAGAGTCGTAAACACACGGAGCAGCTCAGTGGGGAAGAGCCATTGCTGGCGGTGCCTCTACACTGAAATTAAATCTCTGTCCTGCCAGGGGAGGGCCGTGCCCATCCCTGCACAGGATCCTCCAGTCCCCACGGCCAGGGGGACAGGCTGACCACTGCTCACTGCACCCTTCCCCATGGATTTCCTTGGGGACAGTCCTGAGGAATCTGGAGTCAGTCCAGGCCCAGAACCTGGAGCCATCCTGCTGGCTCCTGTCGCTGTGCCAGGGGACGGTCAGGCTGTTGGTGTCCTGCTCCTGGCCAGGGACAAGTGGGCTGGATGGAGCCCAGGACATGTGCTCAGGGCACCACGCAAGCAGGAGCATTGTTAGTGCCTGGTGAGCTGTGACAGCGGCTGGTGAGCCAGTGGGCAGTGCCTGGACACAGCCTGGAAGGGTCACACCACCAAGTGTGCCTTGGGCAGGGCAGGACAGGACCAGCCGGCTCCACCAGCACCCAAGCCACTGCCACAGCATCTGGCCCGGCCAAGCACCAGAGCTGGTGCTCACATGGGAGGTGCCAGAGAGGGAGAGTTGCTCACAGAGCAGGGCTGAGACCACCAGAGAGAGATCCCCTGCACTCACCTGTGCCAGAAACACTAGCACCCCATCGTAGCTCGCCTCCCCACTGCTGGGGCCTGGCCCAACAGCCACCCCATGCAGAGGTTCCCCCAGCTTTGGAAATAGATAGTAACAAGTGAGCGCAGGCAGCAGAAGTAGCAAAGCATATGGTAGATGTTGGAGTTTATTCCTGTCAGCGAGTGTCAGCAGCGACAGACGGCTGGGGGTGGTGAAGTGAGAGGTTTTGGTCGGTGCCCGTGCAACACCACCCCACGGACTCCACAGCTGCCATGAGGGTGGGGACCCTGCCACCCCCTGCCATGTGCCATCGACGGGGCATCCGGCGCTGCGATGCTCCCCCGGCGCTCAGGAGTGCAGCCCGGGGCTGTCTGAGCCTTCTCCCTGCCCCTCAGGGATGTTTGGTGCCTGAGGCACCCCTGAACTCCCCACAAAACCACGACCCATTTGGTGGCTTCCAGACAAGCCTGTGAGCCCCATCTGTCCTTAGCTGAGGGTGACCTCCTGATCTGGAGGAACATCTGGGAGAGTGAGTGGCTGCTCTCTGCTCCCCAGCTGCTGCTGTGCAGCCATGGCTGGGCCTGGGGTCTGCCAGCACTGCCCATTCAGCCCTGTGGCACTTGGGGGCTTCCACGGAATTGCCCCGGTGGCCAAACCTGCTCTCGCCACCCGATGCCTCTGCTGGGAGCTGGGGTGGGCAGGTAGCCAGGGCAGTGGGAGGGAACAGATTGTCATCAAAAAAGCGCCTCAGTTCCCAAGCGGCAGCTCAGAGCAGGATCTCCTGCGGGTTTGTACCTTGTTTGTCTGAGCCCGCTTGGTGGGTCTGGGGCTGTTTGGGGACTCTTTCCCAGTGCCCTTGCAGCAGCGTGGTGATGTGGGGCAGGGAAAGGTGAGCTCCCACCGGGGCAGAGGCTGCCAGCAGGGCTGTGGAGCTCCTGGTGCTCGGTGGTTTGGGCACTGCTGCGGCCTCGGTACCCTTGAGGATCCCATCCTGCCCAGACTGAGCAAGGAAAAGCCCTGGCAAGCGCTGGAGCCAGCACACACCCTCCCCTGGCACGGGTGAAACAAACACTCGCCGAGCAGCAGCTCACCTGCGGCTCCTGCCCCTGCTAATTGCAGTGTTCTCACTTCACACCGATGTGCTTGATAAGATTAGCAATTACGGAAACCTCATACGACAATCGGTCTGGGTCAGGAGCCCTGTGAGGGAAATTGGACGGAAGTGCAAACGGGAATTAATTATAACCTGGCATTGGACAGGTTGGAGGGTTTGAATCTATATTTCTGTGTATTTCTCAGTGCAGCCTCTGGCTCTGCTGCAGGTGTGAAGGGTGCCAAGGGCTTCACCGCAGCAAAGACGTGCTCACTGCTGGCCAGGCCATCACAGAGCTCGGACAGGGGATGTCACAGCCCTCGGCTGGGATGGCAGTGCTGCCCCGGCAGCGGGGTGAGTGTGGCCGCGGCATTGCAGGAGATCCCTGCCCTTCCTGCTCTCCGTCTGGCAGCTGCCGTTGTTATCTCCATCGCCATGGCAATGCCAGCCCGGCTCCCCGCCTGTGCCTCCGCCAGGCAGACGCGGTCCCACGCCGGGCTGGAGCCCCGCTCCCGCCACAGCCCACCCAGCCCCTGAGCATGGCACAGGCACGGGGGTTAGCACAGCCCCAAAACCCGTGGGGATGGGGATGGATGTGTCCCCTCACCCAGGAGGTGAGGTCTGGGTGGGAAGCATGGACAGGAGAGTCTGCAGCTGGAACATCTCCCAGCCCTGCCCTGCTGCGTCCAGCCAGGTGCCCTCCACCACAGCAGCACCCCTCTGCCCCCCTGTGCTCAGCCATAGCCCCCCTGTGCTGGGACCAGCCCGTGGCCCCAAAAGTCGTATCAGTCAGCACCCTGCTGTACTGACATTAAAGTGTTTGCCAGCAGCTGCTGGTGTTTAACAAATCCTCCTGTCTGCTTATTTATGACATTTCCCCCCACCCTGTCCCACCTTGGCCTTCTTGATGCTTTGGGAATTTTGCAAAGGTTTTAAAGGCAGCATTTCGAAGTCCACCAGGCAGCTAGCGAGAAGCAGGTCACTGGAAAGGGCAAGGAGAGGCAGGAAATATCTTCTGCCCTGCAAGGCAGCCACTGCTCCCCCTCACCCATCCTTGCATGCTGCCTGCACTCTCCCACTGCAGTTCCTTATGTTCTGTACATCCACTATGGCCCCAGCCTCAAGTCGAGGGGTCATAAATTAATGGTGAGGGGGAGTCCAAAGTGGCACTTCCCATCCATTGGTTGCCTTTTCCTGGATATGGAGGCAAGATCTGGGCCCAGGTCCCTGTTGGGCTGCCAGCCTCAAAGCAGGAGAGCAAAGTGCAGACGGAAAAGCAGAACAGAGGGAGCGTGTGCTGGGCAGCAGCTGCTGCCATGGCGCTGCATTTCAGCAGAGTGCCAGGTGCCGTGGGGCTGACAGGGAGCTGGAGGTCATCTCTGCTCCCGGGGTACTCTTGGGACCCCGGCCTGGTGGCTCCCACATCCCCTGGAGGAGCGCAGACCGGGGAGTAACGCCGGGGTGTCACTCTCCACTGACGTGACTCTCTTGCCTGATGCGGCTACAAGAGACTGAGGGATTCGATTAAGTTCTGTTTTCCTCCCAGTCACAGCGAGAGTCTCTCCTCTCCCCTTCGAGGCAGACACGCTGCCATGGAAGACAAATGCTTGCAATAAAACGCTGGAGCGCGGTGCCGGGGGAGGCCGATGCTCCCTGCAGCCGGCACTGCCCGGATCACGTCCGTCTCCCCCCACCGCGCCCTCCCCGCCCCTCTGCACGCCCGGTCCCGCACCAGCCGGCCCGGCCCAGGTGCCCAGAACCGTGTGGCCACGGGTACCCGGCTGGCTCCGGCTCAGGACCCGCAGGGCCACCCCCTTCCCCGCCTGGAGCGCCCCCGCCACCGGCCGAGCGTTGCCAGGCAACGGGAAGATGCTTTTCTGACCGAAACGGGAAATCGGCAGCCGGATTGGGGGTGGGGGGAGGGAGATGGCTTGGGCTGGGGCTGCCCAAGAGAGCACGGAATGCTCCCCTTGTCTCTACGGCACCCCAAAAAAATCCAGAGAGGAGAAGCAGCCGTTGCAGCCCTGCTCATCCAAAACTGCCGGGGAGCCCCGAGCAGCGGCGCCGAGGACAGCGCTCGGCACTGGGGACCCGCAGCCCGGCTGGAGGATGGGGCAGGGACAGGAGGTGCTCCAGCAGGGACAGTCCCGCTGGCCTCCTCACTGAGGAGCCTTCCCGGGAGCCTCGGCCCCGCCGAACATCCTGGATGAGACTGAACCCTTAATTTGCCCTCTCCCTCCCTCGCCAGCCATCACGCCATGGCTAAATAAGCTCCAGGCAATTTTCTCAGAAGCTGAGTCCTCGCGCTGCGGGAACACAGGGCTAAAAATAGCCGAGGCCTGTGTGTGTGCCTCTCGCCCAGGTGAGCCTCACCTCAGAGATCAGGGCTGCTCCACATCCGGCCTCCCCTGCTCCGCCTCTGTCTCCTGCAGGGATTGGGCCACCCAAATGTGCGCCACAGCCTCGGGACCCTCGGCCAGAGGAATCCCCGTGCAGGGGAAATCTCTCAGGGCTCAGGCATCCCTTGGTGTGCACAGCGATGGGCAGAGCCGCCCCTGGGCTTAGAATTTCACCTGGCTGCCCTTTACCTGGGCATCCTCTGACCCGAGGGTCTGGAGTGGGGATGTATCATCCTCTTCCCCACCTTCTCCATCTTCAGGCACTCCTCTCAGCGTGACCAAACCCTCCCGGGTCCAGCGAGGCAGACACATTTCCTTCCCACAGGGACTCAATTACAAATTCAGAGTTAAGTCTTCCCCCACAAAACACCCCTCTCCACCCCTCTGGCTGCTTCCAGTGCTTCAAATGTTGAACACTTTCCAGGGATTTTCATGTGCTCGGGCTGACCCCATCCACTCTGCTTCAGACTAACTTAATCAGCCTCATTTTGTTGCAGCTTTGGACCTCTAGAAAACACATGACTTAAATTATTAGCACCTCCCAAGCTCTTTCACCACCTCTGTGGGGGCCAGAGGTGAGAGAATAGATCTGTTCCCACCCAGCCTCAATAGCTACCAAAAATTATCAGAATTGTGGAAATTAGAAAAGTGGCATTTAAGTAACAGGCAAACACTCCTCTTTTCTTCAGCAGCATCTGGCTAGGAACAGATTTGGAAGTGGCAGGTGGGGAGAAAAGAAAGCAACCTGAATGCTGTCAGCTGGGCCGTGGGGGGGTGGCCCTGGGAGTGATGAGAACAGAACCATCTCCATTTTCTTCATCACCAGTGCTGAGAAGGGCTGCAGGGGTCAGGCTGGGGGAGCAGGCGAGGAGGAGGAAGAACACCCACAGAATGTGGGAAGGGGCTCTCCCTCACCACAGCCCTGGCTGTGAGCTGGCAATGAGTCCCCCCTCAAGCAGGAACATCACCTTTCCCTATGTACCCTCCTCTCCCCGGGAGATTCATTCCCACCTCACCCCACGGCTGGTCAGCAGCACCAGGGGAAGAGCTTCAGAAGCACCTTGAGCCCCCGGGAAGGCTGTTTGGAAAGGGGAGCAGCACCCAGAAGAGCAGTGCTGCCCCGTGTCTGGACAGTCCTGAGGTTCCAGCTCTGCTTCCCCACACAGGGAACCTTCAAGAACAACGCCAGGAGATGTCTCGGGGAAAACAGGAGCCAGGGCCACACCTGCATCTGTTTTAGAAATTACTTTATTGCACTAAAAAGAGGAAATCATCGGTAAACAAACATTCCATTCAGGTATTAATATATTTTTCACTCCAAAAATACATCATTAAATCCAGCCACAGAAATATCAAAGCAGGAACAATAGAAAATAGCTCCAGCAGCAGAGACCCATCCAAGCAAACAGCACTGGCTCCCACACCAGCAGCCCAGCAGAGAGCAGGGCTCGTAGCAGCTCGTCCTGGGGCTCACTGCATGGCCACACACCCAGCTCCAGCCTGGGACAGGCTGGGGTGGGACAGGACGAGAGCCCCCAGGCCGCTGGGTCCCCCTCTGGGGTCAGCCTCAACCCAAGGAGCAGCCCAGGGTCCTGCTCTCAGCATCCTCCTCCCCCAAACCCAAAGGCACACAGTTCTTCTCCAGGGGATGTGTCACCCCTCAAACCTCTCAGAACACCAAAGTCTTCCTCCCAGCTCCCATTCCCCCTCTCCTTGCAGCCTGTGCCCCCTGCCCCAGCAGCACCCAGGTCCCCCCAGCCCCTCGCAGGCACAGCACCCCAGGGAGCACAGGGTGCTGGTGGGGTGTGCGGGGGCTGTCAGGCAGCAGCCAGTTGGGCAGGGTCCCCTTGCTGCCCCAGACCTCCTCAGGGGCAGGATGTTCATCCCACAGCCCTGGATGTGACACCTCTCCCTATCCCCCCCTCCCCAGAGCCTTCATCTGCCCCCAGGACGAGCCTGGGCACTTGGGGGACCGTCCCTCGTGCTGGCTCCTGGGGGAGCGCAGGGAAGCCTCGGCTGGGAAACTCCCTGTGAAGGATGGACATGTCAGCTCCTTACGTCCTGCATGGTTTGTTTTCAACCACAAGCTTGACAAACAGCCACGATCACCCCGAATCCCCCTAACATGCAAACACGGTGCGGTCAGAACTACACCTCGTGTACCCGGAACATATTTACAGACAGAAGTAAAACGCTGCGAAAGATCAGCCTCGGATATAAATAGCCAACACTGAGATCTGCCACCTGCTGCAAAAGGACAAGGGAGGAACACGGACTGCCACCACAGAGGTTAACACAGAGGGGACACTTGTGTGCGTGTGTGTCCACGCGCGCTGCAGCAGGCGGGGACGGGAGCGCCGCAAATCCTGCTCCCCTGCACGGAAACATGCAGAGCCCGACACGATGGGTGACACCACACCAAACAACAAGGCAGAGTGTTTTATCCACCCGCCGGCGTCCCCCCCGCTCCCACTGCCCCCAGCCAGCCAGCTGGGATGGCAGAATGGGACGGGAAGGGTTTTGGGAGCACCTCGCTCCTTCCCCAAAGGGAGACTGAAAGCCAGGCCCAGAGCCCACTGGGCACAGGAGCTCGGTGGCCCCACAGGACACGTCTCTGCTGCCCAGTGGGTGCAGCCACTTGAAAGATCCTCAACCCTCATAAGCAAGGGAGGGTGGAGGTTTGTGGAGCCTCAGCTTGCCCCCCCTGCCCAGCCTCACCTGGGATGGCCCCAGCACTCAGGGAGAGCTACTCCTGTCACCTCAGTTTTTTGACAGCAAGCACATCTGCTGCGACATTGCCTGGGACCATCCGTGTGGCCAGGGCAAGGGATTGCCAGCCCCTGGCATCTCCCTCCCTTGGGCAGGGGAGAGGCACAGGCAGCCTTCTGGATTTGGGCAAACCAAAGCCCCCAAAGCTCCATGAGCAGCTTCCCACTGGAGCTCAGCGTTGGGGACAGTGCTGGGGTGGGCAGGGAGGGCAGCCCAGGAGGCTGCAGGTGTCAGACCAAGGCAACCTTGCAGCCTCACAGGGCTGGGATGAGTCCAGGGAAGGCTCAAAAGCCACAAACCTGACTCATCTCCCAGGGTGACTGCCCTTGGCCCACTCTCGGGTCACCTCTGCAGTATTTTCGTTGCAGTTTCCAAGACCAGAAACTTGTCTTTTAAATTAAAGCTGTCACTTGACTACAGGTGCTGGGGCTTTGAGAGGTGGCCGTAAGTGTGCTACAGAGATTTACCTACCTCCAGCCTGCAGCTGGAGACCACAGGCACAGGGAGGGAAGAGTCCAACAGGTGCTTCCATCCTTCCTGGTGGGGAGTGAGCTGGAGGCTCCCCACTTTCTGCTGGGCTCCAGGAGATGCAGCCCCGGGGCAGGACCAGGGAGGGGGCAGCGGCAGAGGCTGTGGCTGCCAGCTGGTGTTGGCAGAGCCCCACAGCAGCACCATTCCTGGGGGACCCCCCACACTCTGCCACGACCCCAGCCCTCCTCAGGGGGCCCTTCCAAACCCTCCTCCAGCGGGGCTGGGGGACAGAGCCAGCCTCCTTGCCTCGCTCCGGCCCCACGGGTGGGAGGGCTCCCTCCGGGGCTGGTAGCAGTACCTACAGGCAGGACAGGAGGGCAGTGAGTGGCAGCTCCTTCTCCCCCAGCAGCGTGTCCCGCTTAAGGCTGCTGCCCTTGTTGACCACCTTGAGCTTCAGGGACATCTTCCTGGCGTGGCCGGGGCCCAGCCCATCGAAGAAGAAGTCCTCGTTGAAGACAGGGTTGCGGCTGTTCTTGACAATGGTGCTGCGCTGCTTCTGCAGCTTCCCGGGGTTGAGGCACAGCGAGACGCAGCAGTTGATGCTGCGCACGTCGACCAGGGCATCGTAGAGGTCCTCGGCGGAGACAAGGCGCACCCGCAGGCGGGCATTGGAGGCGTCGTACTCGGCAGCCAGGCGCAGGCTCCCGCCCCGGCTCAGCCGCAGGCTGTGCTCCCGGTCACGGCCCGCGGGCAGGTCCAGGGGCAGCAGGGCGGTGGGAGGTTGCGTCCCGGCCGGGGCGCTCCTGGCTCGGCGCTGGGCGCTGGGGCTGGTGTCAGCCGAGCTGTCGTCGGTGGACAGCGAGCTGTTGCGGGCCACCGAGTGCTTCAGCTTGATGACCTTGGACTGGCTCTCCTGGCTGAAGAGCTTCAGCAGGGAGACGGAGCGGGACAGCAGCGGGGAGCCGAAGGGTGAGGACTCTGCCGAGGAGCACGTGTCGCTTTCACCGCCGCTGAAGTAGCGGCCGGGGTGCATGAGGGCTGCGCCGAGGTCAGCAGGCGTCCGGCGGCCGCTCTCGCCGTTGAGTTTGGCTTTGCGCTGGGCGCTGGGCGAGGTCACGGGCGAGGGGCAGAGGCTGCTGTGCTCGCTGTGGAAGAGCGACTCTTTGCGCCGGGTGTGCGGGCTCTCCATCAGCGTGGCGAAGCCGTAGGAGGTCTGCGCCTTGGGCACGTAGGGCAGGGACATGGCCGTCTGTGCCTGCGGGTCCACGTTGGTGCCGCAGCTGCCCTCGGTCCAGTCCTCAGCGGTCTCGATCTGGATGATGTGCCGCCCGGTGGTCCGGGAGCGGGAGCGGGAGCGGCTGGACGGGCGGGGGCTGCGCGGGGGCTTGCGCCCGGCCAGGTCCTGTTCTGAGACCGAGGCACCCAGAGCAGCCGCTGCGGGGACCTCGGAGCCCTCAGCCTCGGCGGGTGCCGCGCTCAGCTTGGGCGGGATGAAAAAGTCGGGGATCTTGTCGGGGGTGAGGACGTTGCTGTAGCGGGACCCCCGTGAGGACTCCTCCGTTCCCGCTCCCCGGGACCCGCCGTTCTCCGCCACCCCGCGCAGTCGCTCCAGGAGCCACATGTTGCTGCCCCGTGTGGGACCGGAAGAGACCCGAGGGGCAACGCTGTCACAGGGGGCCGGGCACCGGCAGAAGCAGGACGAAGCTGGAAGCCCCGGGAGCCACCAGCGGCACCGAGAGACCTGGACCCGGCAGGCCGGGGGCACGGGACAAGGACGAGAGGAAACTGGCCGCGCCGAGGGACGCGGGGACCTGTCAGCCCCGGGGAGGAGCGCGAAGGAACCGACCGTGAGGAGCGGGGATCGGGGACCCGGGGGATGGGGACCCGGCGGCGCCGAGGGATGCGCTGGGACGGGGCAGACGCGAGGCGACGCGACGCCTGGACCGACGGACCGACCGACCGGCGCCGCCGCGAGCGGGACGTTGCCGGGAGCCGCCGCACCTGGAGCGGAGCCGCCGCCGCCACCGCAGCCCGGGCGGGGCGGGCTCGGACGCGCTTTTATACGGCGGCGGTGGCGGCGGCGGGGGGGGCGCCGCCCCCNGCCCAGGGTCCTGCTCTCAGCATCCTCCTCCCCCAAACCCAAAGGCACACAGTTCTTCTCCAGGGGATGTGTCACCCCTCAAACCTCTCAGAACACCAAAGTCTTCCTCCCAGCTCCCATTCCCCCTCTCCTTGCAGCCTGTGCCCCCTGCCCCAGCAGCACCCAGGTCCCCCCAGCCCCTCGCAGGCACAGCACCCCAGGGAGCACAGGGTGCTGGTGGGGTGTGCGGGGGCTGTCAGGCAGCAGCCAGTTGGGCAGGGTCCCCTTGCTGCCCCAGACCTCCTCAGGGGCAGGATGTTCATCCCACAGCCCTGGCTGGATGTGACACCTCTCCCTATCCCCCCCTCCCCAGAGCCTTCATCTGCCCCCAGGACGAGCCTGGGCACTTGGGGGACCGTCCCTCGTGCTGGCTCCTGGGGGAGCGCAGGGAAGCCTCGGCTGGGAAACTCCCTGTGAAGGATGGACATGTCAGCTCCTTACGTCCTGCATGGTTTGTTTTCAACCACAAGCTTGACAAACAGCCACGATCACCCCGAATCCCCCTAACATGCAAGCACGGTGCGGTCAGAACTACACCTCGTGTACCCGGAACATATTTACAGACAGAAGTAAAACGCTGCGAAAGATCAGCCTCGGATATAAATAGCCAACACTGAGATCTGCCACCTGCTGCAAAAGGACAAGGGAGGAACACGGACTGCCACCACAGAGGTTAACACAGAGGGGACACTTGTGTGCGTGTGTGTCCACGCGCGCTGCAGCAGGCGGGGACGGGAGCGCCGCAAATCCTGCTCCCCTGCACGGAAACATGCAGAGCCCGACACGATGGGTGACACCACACCAAACAACAAGGCAGAGGGTTTTATCCACCCGCCGGCGTCCCCTCCGCTCCCACTGCCCCCAGCCAGCCAGCTGGGATGGCAGAATGGGACGGGAAGGGTTTTGGGAGCACCTCGCTCCTTCCCCAAAGGGAGACTGAAAGCCAGGCCCAGAGCCCACTGGGCACAGGAGCTCGGTGGCCCCACAGGACACGTCTCTGCTGCCCAGTGGGTGCAGCCACTTGAAAGATCCTCAACCCTCATAAGCAAGGGAGGGTGGAGGTTTGTGGAGCCTCAGCTTGCCCCCCCTGCCCAGCCTCACCTGGGATGGCCCCAGCACTCAGGGAGAGCTACTCCTGTCACCTCAGTTTTTTGTCAGCAAGCACATCTGCTGCAACATTGCCTGGGACCATCCGTGTGGCCAGGGCAAGGGATTGCCAGCCCCTGGCATCTCCCTCCCTTGGGCAGGGGAGAGGCACAGGCAGCCTTCTGGATTTGGGCAAACCAAAGCCCCCAAAGCTCCATGAGCAGCTTCCCACTGGAGCTCAGCGTTGGGGACAGTGCTGGGGTGGGCAGGGAGGGCAGCCCAGGAGGCTGCAGGTGTCAGACCAAGGCAACCTTGCAGCCTCACAGGGCTGGGATGAGTCCAGGGAAGGCTCAAAAGCCACAAACCTGACTCATCTCCCAGGGTGACTGCCCTTGGCCCACTCTCGGGTCACCTCTGCAGTATTTTCGTTGCAGTTTCCAAGACCAGAAACTTGTCTTTTAAATTAAAGCTGTCACTTGACTACAGGTGCTGGGGCTTTGAGAGGTGGCCGTAAGTGTGCTACAGAGATTTACCTACCTCCAGCCTGCAGCTGGAGACCACAGGCACAGGGAGGGAAGAGTCCAACAGGTGCTTCCATCCTTCCTGGTGGGGAGTGAGCTGGAGGCTCCCCACTTTCTGCTGGGCTCCAGGAGATGCAGCCCCGGGGCAGGACCAGGGAGGGGGCAGCGGCAGAGGCTGTGGCTGCCAGCTGGTGTTGGCAGAGCCCCACAGCAGCACCATTCCTGGGGGACCCCCCACACTCTGCCACGACCCCAGCCCTCCTCAGGGGGCCCTTCCAAACCCTCCTCCAGCGGGGCTGGGGGACAGAGCCAGCCTCCTTGCCTCGCTCCGGCCCCACGGGTGGGAGGGCTCCCTCCGGGGCTGGTAGCAGTACCTACAGGCAGGACAGGAGGGCAGTGAGTGGCAGCTCCTTCTCCCCCAGCAGCGTGTCCCGCTTAAGGCTGCTGCCCTTGTTGACCACCTTGAGCTTCAGGGACATCTTCCTGGCGTGGCCGGGGCCCAGCCCATCGAAGAAGAAGTCCTCGTTGAAGACAGGGTTGCGGCTGTTCTTGACAATGGTGCTGCGCTGCTTCTGCAGCTTCCCGGGGTTGAGGCACAGCGAGACGCAGCAGTTGATGCTGCGCACGTCGACCAGGGCATCGTAGAGGTCCTCGGCGGAGACAAGGCGCACCCGCAGGCGGGCATTGGAGGCGTCGTACTCGGCAGCCAGGCGCAGGCTCCCGCCCCGGCTCAGCCGCAGGCTGTGCTCCCGGTCACGGCCCGCGGGCAGGTCCAGGGGCAGCAGGGCGGTGGGAGGTTGCGTCCCGGCCGGGGCGCTCCTGGCTCGGCGCTGGGCGCTGGGGCTGGTGTCAGCCGAGCTGTCGTCGGTGGACAGCGAGCTGTTGCGGGCCACCGAGTGCTTCAGCTTGATGACCTTGGACTGGCTCTCCTGGCTGAAAAGCTTCAGCAGGGAGACGGAGCGGGACAGCAGCGGGGAGCCGAAGGGTGAGGACTCTGCCGAGGAGCACGTGTCGCTTTCACCGCCGCTGAAGTAGCGGCCGGGGTGCATGAGGGCTGCGCCGAGGTCAGCAGGCGTCCGGCGGCCGCTCTCGCCGTTGAGTTTGGCTTTGCGCTGGGCGCTGGGCGAGGTCACGGGCGAGGGGCAGAGGCTGCTGTGCTCGCTGTGGAAGAGCGACTCTTTGCGCCGGGTGTGCGGGCTCTCCATCAGCGTGGCGAAGCCGTAGGAGGTCTGCGCCTTGGGCACGTAGGGCAGGGACATGGCCGTCTGTGCCTGCGGGTCCACGTTGGTGCCGCAGCTGCCCTCGGTCCAGTCCTCAGCGGTCTCGATCTGGATGATGTGCCGCCCGGTGGTCCGGGAGCGGGAGCGGGAGCGGCTGGACGGGCGGGGGCTGCGCGGGGGCTTGCGCCCGGCCAGGTCCTGTTCCGAGACCGAGGCACCCAGAGCAGCCGCTGCGGGGACCTCGGAGCCCTCAGCCTCGGCGGGTGCCGCGCTCAGCTTGGGCGGGATGAAAAAGTCGGGGATCTTGTCGGGGGTGAGGACGTTGCTGTAGCGGGACCCCCGCGAGGACTCCTCCGTTCCCGCTCCCCGGGACCCGCCGTTCTCCGCCACCCCGCGCAGTCGCTCCAGGAGCCACATGTTGCTGCCCCGTGTGGGACCGGAAGAGACCCGAGGGGCAACGCTGGCACAGGGGGCCGGGCACCGGCAGAAGCAGGACGAAGCTGGAAGCCCCGGGAGCCACCAGCGGCACCGAGAGACCTGGACCCGGCAGGCCGGGGGCACGGGACAAGGACGAGAGGAAACTGGCCGCGCCGAGGGACGCGGGGACCTGTCAGCCCCGGGGAGGAGCGCGAAGGAACCGACCGTGAGGAGCGGGGATCGGGGNGGGACCGGCACCCGGACCGAGCCGGACCGGGAATGGGAGAACCGTGAGGCCCCGGCGTGCTGATGCTGGGGAGATGCAGGAACTTAACCCCGGGACGCCCGGCCGTGTTCCTGCGGGAGTGTCGGGTTTGAGATGGGGCCAGGAGTGGAATCGGGACGGCGGCAGCCCCGTTCCATCCCTCCCGCCCTCCCGGTGCCCCCAGCCCGGAGCGCGGTTGTTCCCCTCTGGGAGCAGCCGCTCCCCACTCCCAGCTCTTGATCTCAAAGCAGTGAATGAGGCCAGCAGCGTCTCGGGGCTGAGCAGTTGCCTTATCAAGAGGTTTAGTATAGCCCTGGAGGAGCTCGGGGGGCAGTGCCACATGTCGCACTGCTTCATGTCACAAAGCCCACCATCCCCTGGAGGGACGAGGTGGTGGCTGGGGACATCGGGACAAAACGTCAAGAGGGTTCAGGGACAGCCTTGGGGACAGGGAGTGTTGCAGGGGGTCGGGAGACTCAACCGAGTGATCGGGTCCAGCCCCGGTCGCCAGAGATTTGCAGCCTTGGGGACAGGGATGCACCGGGAGTGACAGCGGCACAAAAGGGTCAAGCGGCTGCTCCTCCCTGGCTGCTGCCCTGTGGATGCCGTTAGGCTGCCGGGAAACACCATCATTCCGCAGCGATGACGGCCAGGAAGAGCAGCCTGGTGTGGGGAGCGCCTTCCACTCGGGCTGCTGCGGGAGGCCTCGGCTCCCTCTGCATTCGCGCTTGGAGCTGGGTAAAAAGAGGCGTCCGGCCCTGCCGATCCAGGCCGAGGGCTGGGATGTCTCAGGGACAGCAGTGGGGAGGGGACGGTGATGTCCTGGCTGGAACCCGGGCTCTGACTGCAGGATGCTGAGCCGGGTCCCGCAGGGATGAGAGGGCAGATGGAGCCCGGGGGAGGAGGACGAGGTTCACGGAAGGGGAAGCTGGTGAACAAAAGGCCGATGTTTGCTTTTCCTCCACCCTGCGAAACTGCGGGTAAACAAGGTGCAGAAATGGTTGAGTTCCCTTGAGAGAACAAAGCGCTGGGGCCGGGCCAGTTCCGTCCGCGCCGCTCAGGGCCTGTGCCCGCAGGGCACGGAGGGGAGCGGGGCGCTGGGAGCTTCCTGGCTGCGGACTGGCAGGGCTGGGGACGCTGGCAGGGGCTGGCAGAGCTGGGGACGTAGCTGGTGGAGCCGGCAGTGTGCTACCACCTGCTGGAAGCTGGGAAGGAGGGAGACCTGCTAAGGGAAAGGGTTTGCGCAAGGAAGCCCTGAATAACCGAACTGGGCGTGTCTGTTGTCCGCACATTCGAGATAAGTGCGGGTTGGTCAGCGAGATCCCCAAGGCCCTGGGAGAGCAAGGAGAGCACGTCCTCTGCAGCTGCTCTTCTGTGGCTTCCAAACCTTCCCAAAACACCTCAGCCTTCCCGGGACACTGCAGCCTCGCCATCACAGAGGCTGAAGAAGCAACAGCCCTTCAGCCCGGGTCTGGGTTGAGGCACAGAGCACCCATTGGCACCACATACCAGCCTCAACCAAAATGGTTTAAACCCTGAAAGAACCGCCCTGCCAGCCCTTCATCCCTCCAGGGCAGCATCCCCGGGGCTGCAGGGCCAGGCACCGCCAGCGGTGAACCACACGGGCTCGGCAGCAAAAGAAGGAAGTGGGGGGCCCCCACTGCCTTTCCCAGGCTCTCTGTTGAGGGAACAGTGCAATTCTCCTTGCAGACGCATCACTCCATGACAGAAAATAGCAGCTGAGATGGAGGCACCGTGTCCCCGCGGAATCCAGCTATCAATGGAAAATTACGCATTCATTACTGGGCTTTATTTAGGGGCTGATTTTATTCATTGGCTCCGCTGGCACTGGCCTGTCTGGACGCCTTGTCTGGCAGAGGCCATCCCCAGTGAGGGGCTGAGGGTGCTGGGGTGACCCTGCTCCCCGAGGTGGCTGCCGGCAGCAGCACTGGGCACGTGAGCAGAGCCAGGACAGGCCACCAACAGCCAGGACTGGTGCCACTGGACCCCCCCCCAAGTGGCTGCTGCCCACCTGTAACAACGGAGCCACAGCCAGGCACACCTGCAGCTGTTGCTCTGCTGGCTGCCACATTCACTAGTGGGTCACAACTTGGCTTGTGCCACTCAGAGCCACCCCAGGAGGCCCAGGAGTGGGTGGCCATGTGCTGCTCCAGGTGGAGGGAGGAGGGGAGCTGGCAGCAGGAGCCAGCGGGGCAGGGAGCTGCCAGGTGTGACGAGGAGAGGCTGTGCAGGGCCAGCCCTGGGTGCCAAAGGCCACTCTGAAACCCAGGGGGACACTGGGTGATCCATGGGGGACAGGGTGACTGGACAGGATGGGTTGGCCAAGGTGAGACCAGGCAGGAACTGGTGGTGATGGAGACCTGTCCCAGCACCGTGCCCAGTGGTGGCATGAACCACCTGTGTTCCTTGCTCATTTCCAGATTTAATTAGAAATGTATTCCAAACCACAAACCCGTGCTCAGCACCAGATACAGGGCAGGTAAAGGTGCCATAAAAATCTGCCAAAGCCCTGAACTGGCCAGGGAGCCCCCACAGGCTATGGAACACCTCATGAGGCAGTGCCAGCAGCTCAGGCCTGCCCTGCACCTTCCCACAGTAGCTCCATCCTGGCTCTGGCCTGGGGCGGGCTGCAGGGGCTTGAGGCCACAGGGAGCATCGTTGGCAGCCACTCCTGGGGAGAATCCAGCTGAAACAGGATGTCCCCAGCAGGAACATCCAACAGAGTCCAAGAGATGGTCGTGCCTGGACCCACGGGCAGAGCCCAGCCAGGGACTACAGCAATGTCCAGCAGCCCCCATTCTAGTGCTGGGGCAAGTGGGGGCAGCCCTGCCTGAGATGGCTTCAAGCTCCATCCCTCCTGCTGAGGTCACCGAGCAGTACCCACCCCAACAGCATTTCACCTGTATGTGTGGAATTAAATGTCTTTGTGTCCAGCTGGGCAGGGCACCCCCACGCAGATGATGGAGGTAGGCAGCAGCCAGGGAGGACCTGCAGGGCCGGGGACCACAAGACCTCACTGGGAAGGAAAATGGAGAGCCTAACCCCAGACCTCAGAGGGCAGGCACAACCGGAGAAGGGCAGCGAGCACAAAGGAACCCCAGTTTTGTCCTGGGGTGAGTCCAGAGGCAGGGGAGCAGGTCAGGGACTCACGTACCCCCTCGGCATCACTGCTTCCTCTGTACAACCTGGCGGAGGTGCAGCTCGCTCTCTGCCGCCACGATGGGCTGCTCGTTCTGCCGGTGGTGGCTGATGAGGTGGCTGATGCTCTCAAACAGCACGTCCTTGGTCCTCACCTGGGGCCGGGGCAGAGCAGTCCTCAACTCAGGAGAGTTGCCTCTCATACAGCATCCAACTGCAGCACCCTGTGCCTGCCCGTGCCCTGCCCTCACCACTCCCTCGGGATCCACCAGCAGCAGGTGCTTGGGCTGCCCGCTGTGCATGCCGGTCAGCACGTACTGCCCCGGGTTGGTGAGGCTGTCCCGCACCAGGAAGTCCCCGTCCATCTGCAGGAGCCTCTCAGCATCCCAGCGGCTCATCTTCCCGTGGTACCAGGGCTCCCGCCGGAGCTGCTCCTCCGTGGGGGCGATGGGGGCCTTCCTCGTGGGGGGGCTGGGCCACTGGTCCTCAATGGGGGGGCTGGCGCCACCCCCTGCGATGCACTCGTGGAGCTTCAGAGCATCCTCGAACGGCCCTGCGGGATCCAGGGGTTGTGGGGTGTCACACACGGGCCGTGAGGCAGGGCTGGGCTGTGGTGTGTACACAGACCCCAGCTCACGGCCCCCAGGGGCACTGCTGTGAACTCAGCCAGTGCCAGCACCTCTGGGGCTGTGGCGGGTGACCCAGACAGCTGCTGGCACATTTCCCCCACAGCAGTGGCTTACTCATGTCAAAGAGGTCCTTTTTGGGGCTCTCCTCCGCTGCCCCATGAGCCACCAGCTCCGGCTCCCAGGCGTCCAGGCTCTGGGTGTTCACGTACATGTGCTCCTCGTAGTCCCGTGGCCCCAGGGTGTGGCTGTCTGCCTGCAGGTACCCGTCGCAGGGCTGGCCTGTGGGGACAGCCAGCACCGGTGGCCAGGACTGGGCGGAGTCACAGGGACCTTCCCCAGCTCACGGCTTCCCCCCACAGCAGTACCCACCCTGGCTCTCCAGGTCCCAGGATGGCCCCAGCTGGCTGCTCGGGTCTCGTCTGGCTGCTAACCCACCCTAGGGAAGGAGATAGCGAGAGGGTTGGGGGGCCCTGGCTGGGATCCCCATAGCAAGGCCAGCAGTGGCTCTGAGGGGCTCACCTGGCTGTGGGGGGCAGAGCTGGAGGGCTGAGTGCGGACGTGGCCCAGGGCGGTGCTGTGGCGGAGCCGAGAGTCAACCAGGCCCCCCGGGGGGGGCTCCTTCCCGGGGATGCTATTGTAGTAGTCGTGCTCAGCCGCCTCCTCATCCTCCCCCCAGGCTGACTCCTCTGCAGCCAGCGCTCTGCAGCAGGGATGGGTGAGCTGGGGACACCCTGCCTGGCTCAGACCATCCCCACACCCCGCAGTGACAGGGGCTCCCAGGGCCACCCTCAGCCAGGGGACATGCCCAGGATAGGAACCCCTGCCCCCCTACCTCTCAGGGGGTACCACCACCTTGGGGGGGCTGTGTAGGTACTGCTTGAAGCGCAGTTCAAAGGCCTGTCCCACCGTGCTGATGACGCTCTGTGCCAGCCCCTCGCAGCACTCCAGGATGTGGCAGGCTGTGGACAGACAGACGGACGGTTTGAGTGTTTCCCCCACACTCCTATCACTGCAGCAGGACCACCCTGAGCCACCCCTCGTGTTCCCCACGAGGGATCTCCTTCTCCAGCCTTCACCCCCCGTGCATCCCTCCTCCACGAAGCTCCCAGGCCTGGAGGCCGCTGTCACCTCTCTGGTTGATGGGGTCCTTGGCAACATAGGCAACATAGTCCGTGGTGTCCTGCAGACAGAGGGGGAGATCAGCACTCATGTCCTGCTACTGTGTGGAGAGCAGGGCTGGAGGTGCCAGGGTGAGGGGACAGCTCAGCCCTACGTCCTGACCCAGGCCAGGTCACCCTGTGCTCAGCTCAGCCATAGGCAGCCCCTGTCCCCAGCACCCTGGGGAACCACGGTGTGCCTGACTCACCATGTCCCCACCTGAGGCGAAGGAGATGGACTGCATGTGGTGGTTGGCAATGATCTGCGTGGGGAACATGGCCCAAGGGGCATCAGCAAAGGGGCCACCAGCTCGCAGGCTGGCAGGCAGCAGGACTGTGTGCCCAGGAACACTCACCTGGCGCGTGGTGGGGATCATGAGGTTCAGCCCATCAACAGAGATGTTGACAGCGATGTTCATGCCAGCAAAGTGCAGGTTGCTCTTGCCCAGGATGGAGAACAGGGCTTTGTTGGGAGCCTGACAGGGGAGAGGATGGTGGGGACAATGAAGACCACCAGGACCAGGCTTCCTGGGGTGAACAAGGAAAGGAAGGCGTGCCCTAAGAGGCCCCAGGCCCACAAACTGGACAGCCACCCCTAATGCCCTGTCCAACAGCCTTGGCCTGTCCCAGGGACAGACAAGCTGAGTGGAAACTCACCTTCTTCTTCCAGATGCCCTTCACACCCGGCACTGCCTCATATAGTCTGTTGATGGCTTCCCTGCAATGGACAGACAGACCCTGGCCTGGTCACTGCTCCAGCCCCCCAGCCCTTCCCCTCCCCACTGCTCTCTGGGGTCTGGTGCCACGAGCCCCCACGGCCCCGGGTGCCGCAGCCTCCCCGCAGCGCTGCCCCACGTCACGGCCCCGGTACGTAATCCCTGCTGGGGCCACCTCCCTTCTCCTCTTTCCACCCATTGATCTGCGGCAGTGCCCTTCGTCCGTGTCCCTGAGTGCAGGGTGGGTCCTGCAGGGCACGGCTCCCCCTGACCCCTGTTCCCCTCTCTGCACAGGGCCCTAGGAAGCGGGAGCACCCAGGGCCACGAGGGGCAGGGGGTGGCACTGGGGTGCAGGAGAGCGGGGCTGCAGGGCTGTACCTGGTGACCTGTGTCCGGGTGTTGAAGTCAAGGGACCTCATGGAGCGCAGCACCTCAATGCACCCCATGTACTGTGGGGGAAAAGCAGTCAGAGCAGGTGGCACAACAGGGCAGGGGAGAGGCCGGGCGTCGTGGAGAAGGGCCTTCCACACCAGCTTCAGGGACCACAGAGCAGCTTTTGCCCCCACCCCAAAACGCCCCATCACATGCCCAGACCCTGTGCTAAGACCCCACAAACTCATCTGCGCGCTTCAGCTTGTGATGCCTCGTAGGGGCTGACAGCGCTGGAGTCACAAGGTGGGCTCCAGGGCCCAGCAAGCCCCTGGTCCCCGGCCCCATCACGGAAGCTGCATGTGCCGGAGGCGGCTGCCTCGGTCCAGCCGTGGCGGGGGGACTGGAGCGAGAGCTCTGCCCGCAGCCGTCGGGAGGAGCGGCCGGACCCGCCAAGCCCACACACGC
>VWYO01013373.1:0-24905 GCA_013400275.1 Rhadina sibilatrix
CCAACCCAAACCATTCTGTGGGTGTAGGATTTTACATTTATTAGTAGCATGAGGTGTTGTATTACCTGTACCTGATGCTTAACCCATGCGTTTTTTTTCCTTATTTTGATGCAATTCTAGGATCCTGGGGAAAATTCCCTGCAGAAGACATCCACTTGTTCCTCTGTTAACCCACCTGGTGTCTTTGTTTCTCCTTACGCCCTGAACTTGAGCAGCTTTACCAAGTTAATAAAAAGGCTTCAAGAAAGGCATCCAGAGTTTAGCAAGTGAGATATTCGGCTTTCTTTTCAGCCCTGATTTGTAATGGAGCCAACATCCACGGTAACTAATTGCTAAATGTGTGGCACCAGATGTGATGTTAACAGTTATTTCTTTAATTCCCACAGACAGGAAATTGTGGAGGCTGTGCAGGAGCTGAGGAAGATCAACAAAGGTGTCCTGAGTGGCTTGGCCATCAGTTCCATTGAGGAAAAGACCTCTGCCCTTCTGAGGAGATCAGTGCGCTGCTCTCAGCAGGAGAAGCCCTGAGAAAGGTGAACATTCCAGCCCACAGAGGAATAAACTCAGGTTACTCTGTGCAGCTCTGCAGCCTGACTAGATTAATTTAGCCTGAAGCCCTGCAGGAGGAACCAGGGTGAATCCTCTGGAGCAGTGGTTGATGAGGACAGGTTGCATTGTGTAAAACAATTAACTACTGAAGTGCTTCACAGCTGAGCTCTGTGGAGGGCACTGTCACTCGAGTTTGGTACAGAGCTGACACCTAACGGCCAGGCCCTGCACAGCCTCGCATAAAGAAATCCCAGCCACGGCTCAGTTCTGCATCAAAACACTGATGATTTCTCTCTGGTGTCCGGGGGCCAGCTCTGGCAGAATCCTGACAGAATCCAAACTTGACAGAATCGGATTGCGTCTGGTAGTTTTCTCACTCTGATCCCTTGGCACCATCGTGTGGCACTGCGGGAAGCTGCAGCCAGCTGAACGTGCTGTGAAACCACAGCCCAGAACTCCAGGGATGTGTCCATCCATCCCTGTTTTGCTCTCCTACTTAGCTTGGTGCTCTGCTTGCTTTAGGTACCTCCTAGCAGTGCCACTACCAGGTTTCCTGAGAAAAGGAAAAGTCTTCCTCTTAATCTCCTGTCTGACTTTCACAGGACTGGAGATGGGGACAGAAACTCGTCCCCAGCAAATTAAAACCTTATGCTTGGAAGTATCTGCAGTCAGTAAGGTTTTAACAGCCTCAAAATGTGTTGTGCTTTCCTTGTGATTATTTGGTTTTCCAGTGGTGTGTTGGCTCTGCAGTCCTTTTGCAGTATTTTTTTTTCTGTTGTTTTGCGTGGGAGATGATGACTTAAAATCATTTTTATTTTCATCATGGGGAAGGTGTGAAATGCCCAAGTCATTAGTAAATAATGGGGAGAAAAAGAATCCCCATTTTCCATAGCAAGGAACAAGTATGTAACACATTTAAGAGAAGGTGATTCTGCTCAAAGCTCACCTGTACTGACTCAGTCTCTTTGTTGTACTTTGTTCTAGATCCTGCTGCAATTGCTGCTGGAAAGAGCAGCCTTGTTTACTGTCAATAAAGGTTAAAATTTGTTTCTCAGAGAAGTTGGGCTAATGCTGTGCTGTTTCCAGACCTTGTCTGCTCCCCCTGCCCGTGGCAGAGCCGCTGTCAGAGGCTTTATGCTGTGCCCTTGGTCCCGGTGCTGCAGGTGAGGCCTCAGCTCTGCTGTCTCCTGGTGTGTCAGGATGGAAGCAGTCCCAGGCTTTCCTCTTCCACATCATTCCCAGCAGCTGTTGCTGTTTCTGTTCCCAGGCCTTGGCTCTGGAATTAGGCAGGTGATAATAGTTCAGGAAGAACTGGCTGGCTGGCCTGTGAGTTGTTCTGTTCCTCTTGGGAAAGAGCGATGTGAACGACTCCGGTGTTCCTTCTCATTCTCTTTTTTATTGATCTTCTCCCCTTGAAAGGGAGGGCTAACTTGAAGCGTGAGAGAAGCGATCTGTCGGGCAGTGCGCTCGCTGCAGGCAGTCATCCCCTGCTCCCAAGGGCGTATCCTGATCCGGGGCACCTGAGGAGCCCAGGCAGGCTCTGCTGCTCGGGCTCAGCTCGGCAGCGAGCTGCAGGTGGAGCTGTAGGAGCTCGGGAAAGATGTCACACTCGAATAAAAAATAAAGAGGAAACCACAAATCATTCCTCCTTAAAATCCATGTGTACATTCAGCACCAGAAAGAGGGAAGGCAGGATTTTTTAGCCAGGGAGAAATCCCCTCGGTGGAGGTGGAAGCGGGGTTAAGGAAAGCGCCTGAGGAAGCAGGAGACTGCTCCGTGCTTTCCTTCGGAACTGTTTGCTCCCTTTGCCGCGGCTCGGGCTGCGAGGGGGACAGGGCGATAAGGACAACTCGGGCTCCATCCCACGGGAGCGCTTCCCCCTCCTCTCCCCCCGCTGCCGCCGGGAGAGCGGGGCAGGAGCCGGGCGGGGCCGCGCCCGCCCCGGGCCCGCCCCTCCGGCAGCGCCGCGGGCGCGGATCCCGCCCGGCCCCGGGAGCGGAGCCGCTCGTGCCGCGGGGCCATGGCCCTGCTCCCGCGGCGCTTCCTCTGCTTCGTCCTGGGTAAGTGCGGCCGCCGCGACACAACTTCCCCGGGGCCGGAGGGGCGGCGGGCGGGGCTCCCCGGAATTCCCCTCGTGCAGCCCCGGCCGCCTCTCCCGCGGCTTCACCGCGCTCCCTGAAGCCCGGCGAGGCTCCAGCCTGGCTTCGCTGGCGGCACAGCAGGAGGGAATCAAAAGGGGGAATGATTCCTGGGCGCTGGGACGCAGTAAAACGACGCGCTTGGTCTCAGGAGCAGTGAGGTGGTGATGCTGTGGGACACCGCCTGCTTTGTGGGGGATTCCCTGCTTGCTAGGTGCGATGGACAGAGGCGAGTTCTGCCTGCTGTCCGTGCCTTTTGTTGCAAATGTTTAATTACTGCCTTTGGAGTCCGTCTTCCCATTCCTGAGCCGCAGGGAAGAGGAGGCAGCCAGAAGAGCTCCTTCGAAGAGCTGAGGTTGGATGTCCTGGGGTTTTTACTGGTGATGGGGTTGGAAATGCCTGCTTTGTGTGGTTGTTTCCATGGGACGCAGCGTACCTCGGTTTCTTTGCTGCTCCTGGCATTTCAGTGCAACAGGTAGAGATTTGTGCCTTGCTCGTCACCTGTGTACCCACAGCAAAAGCTCTGAGGGATGTCGGTGCTGTGTAAAAGCGTGTTTATTTAAGGTGCTCCAAAGGGAAACAGCACACCCTCATCCTAACGCTGATCTTCCACAAAATCGAAGCGCTCCTTGAGGCAGCACAAATTTCTCCTTTTTCCCCTTCCTTCCCCTGTGCTGGTTTTCTCCCCCAAGCCCTGGTGAATAATGCATTGAGCCGTGCTGCACATAATGTGCTTATCTCTTCCATGTAATTAACTATTTACTACTCCTCAGCTGTGCAGGGGCAGGAGCAGCCTGTGCCCTTGGACGAGGCGCATTCCCTTGCTGGGTTGCAGGGAAGAGGCTGCACGTTCCTGGCTGCAGAACCCTGTGCAGGGAGCACTAACTCCTGCTAGCTAGGATTTCTCTCTGCTCTGCTTTCCCAGCCCCTGTCTCCTTTTCCTAACTCTCCCTTCTCTTGGTTGGGGAGCTGTAACTTTTAGAAGTTACTCCTTTCATCTCCAGTGGGCTCGGAAGCAGCAGGACGCTGCCTCTTATGTGAACCAGATGCCCAATGGTAGCTGATCTTGATGCTGTGGATGTGTTTTTCACTACATTCTCCTCCTGGATTTTTTTTTTTTTTTTTTTTTTGAGCACATTTAATGAAAAGACCTATTCTTTTTACATCTTTCTGCTTTTACAGTCAGGGCTGCACTGAAATCACAGGTGGCAACTGAGTGCCCAGAAATCACAGTGATTTGCCCTGATGCGGGTGTTTTAAAGTTAGAATTTTTTTTTTAAAAAAGGGAAAGATCTGAAAGAAAAACCTCTTAAAGCTCGAGCTTTAAGTAACTTCACCACTGGCTGCAGGCTTTAAGAAGCAGTGGTGGTCAGGGAATCAGCCATCCTAAAAACTCCAGTCTCAGTCAGCAGGCCAGGGATGCAGCTGTATCCCAAGGTTACCACTTCCACTTCAGGTAAAACGAGGCTTTTTCTGGGTTTTGGCTGCAGCTTCCCGCAGAGGCTGCTCTGGGAGGAGGGGATGAGCCAGGCTCTCGCTGTTACTGGGGCAGTGATGGTTGGCACCACACACAGCTCTGTATTTTGGTGTTTAAGGGCAGTGCTGGCTGCTTGGATTTCTTTTGCGTGTAGGTAACTAATACTGTGAGAGGTAAGAGGCAGTTGCAAATAAGGTCAGCAAAACGTTAATGTCTTCTTGATTCCCTGTATCTTTTGTCTGTGCTGTACAGCACTGTGTTTGCATAGTCTACAGAAAACGATGCTTTCTTAAAAACAAAACTTCTGGGCACTGTTTATGACCTCTCCCAGAAAACAGGAATTAAAAGTCCTTTGTGTCTTCTCCCAGCCCAAAGCACACTTGGTAATGCCCGCCGCTGATTTCAGTTTGAGTGCCTCCTTTATAAAAAGCTAACGCTCCCTTTAAAGTCAAATTTAAGGCTGCTGCCTCTCTGAGAAAATCCTCCTCCATATTTAGAGAGTGCCCTGTTAGAAATCCCTGACAATAAAGTAAAACATTCCTCCTCCCTTTCAGAGCATCTCTGGCATGGAGAGGACTCAAAACTTCCTCTGCATCAGAAGAAAAGCGCGTGGATAGGGACAACAAAATTGCCTCCACCCTGTAATTTCTTGTACTGCTCCCATACGTGCCAGTTTTTTTCCTGCAGAGACCAGTGGCACATGGATTTGGTGGGCTGGCTGAAGTCTGTGTGATCTGCTCAGGAAGCCTCTTGGGTTTGAGAAACAGGATTGCATTTATTAACTCGGAAACGATGCTGAATTTAAGAGCTGTGAAGCACCGGCGCTGTAACCTCCTGTTCGTGCTGGCCCGGGAGGCTGCAGTTAGTGAAAATACAAATGCCATGACCTGGGTGCAATGAAATGAGAGACCTCAGAATGGCCCAAGAGGGGGTTGGCATCTCTCACCTTCCCCCACGGCTGGAAATCGACATAGGGGTTAGGGCAGAGTTGAGAGAGGTCTTGGAAAGCCGTGGGTGGGAATCTGGAGGCTCTAAGGTTGGAAACTGCTCTGCTCTGGCAAGTTTGTTCTGCCTCCCTGACTGGATGCAAAATCTGGCTCTGTTATTTTTTGGGGGAGGGTTCAGGGCAGGTTTAGGTCCCAAAACCATGTCTGTGGTCAGAGCCCTTCCCAGCATGGACCCTGCACCAAGCCAGGACCGAAAACACCGCTGGGTTCGAGTGAGAGGAGCATTAAAAGCCCATTCGAGGGGAAATGCAGCGTTTCAGCTCACTCAGATAGCTAAATGCCTTTTTCTCCTCTAAAATACAGCCGTGGCTGGGGTTTGCCAGGTCAGTTCCTGCTGTGGATGGGTGATTAGCAGGGAATCGTGGTCCCTGTCTGCCGTTGTGCTGCCTACAGAGCTGGCTGCTTTTAATCATCAGATCCACTAATGAAGCTGCTCCATGGCTTCAGTCCCTTGTCTGTGCTTCTACAGCATGAGTTTTTGGGGATCTGAAAACACATCCTGACGCCTCAGAGAAGCACTCTGGTGGGGAGGTAGGCAGCAGCCTGGGTGAAAACCCCCTGATTTCAGCCAAGCTGATCCCCCTGGGCTCCCCTGTATCCTTTAGGTAGCGTTTGCTGGGAAAGCAGCAGTGCTGTGTGGGTGAGCTGCAGGTTGAGTGTGCAGGTGAGGTGCAAAATCTCTGTGCTCTTCAGCAGGAAGGGAGGAAAACCACATGGAGAAGTCTCTGTTAAAAAGGAAAAGAAATGATTCTGGTGATTCCCGGGCTGCTCACATGGCTCAGCAGCAGATTTTCGTCTGCAAACTCTGTGTTGAAAGTATTTAGTGAAGCTGCTGTTGTGTGCAACCTGTGATGGGTGCACCAACGTGACAGTGAGGTCATTTTGGTTTTCTCCCTAACAAATTTTTATGTTTGCTCATTGTGTGCTTCTTCATGGGAAACCTGTTAGATTGCCCAGGCAGTGATTTTTTTATCTTGAAAGTAATTCAATAAAATGTATGTTATTCCCACGTAGGAGAAAATCTGTGTTTAACGCACGTTGGAGCCTGAACCAGCAGGATCACAGTGTGTTGTCTCCAAACCAATGCCAAGCACTTTTAACCTTGGTGTTGCTTTTCCCTGTTCTTATTTTAGCCTCAATCAACTGAAATAGCCAAAGGACAAAATAATCCTGGGGGCGGAAGGAGAGTACATTTGCCTTTAGCACACTCCTGAGATCTGGAGTGTGGTGGCTGCTCCTTTCTCCCTGGTGTTGTGCAGCAGGACCGGTCTGGCTTTGAGGCCAAACCGACATCTGTGGTATCCAGTGCTTTGCTGATGTTTTAAAAATAACTCTGAACCCAGCTCTAAGGTTGGATTAAGGTGTTGGGATGGCAATGCTGGACACCACAGTCCTCCCTGGGAAGGCAGGAGGACGTGGCTGGTTCCCTTCAGCCCCTGGATTCAGGCTGCACAGAATCCAGAGGAGATCCCTCCTCTCTTCCACCCTGCTCTTGTGAGCAGGAATCTGATGTTGCCCACAGCCAGAGATGATTTGAACTCGGGATGGGCGAAGTCAGGGCTGTACAGAAATTGCCAGTGCCTGTCTAAAGCCTGTGGTTTTCCTCCATTAATTCAATCAAGAAGAGCTATTTTCCAAAAGACCCCACTATTCATCAAGGATATAATTATCTTCATAACTAACAGCTTATGGCATATTTTTCCCTCCCCTGATGTGCAGTCAGGCAGCAGTTGGATTTCAGCATGCCTGGCTTTTGATTTCCTTTCTCCTTCTTCTCTTCTCAGCTGGTTTTGACTTTGTTTTAGCTAGCGAGTGAATTTTGGTGGGTAAATAAAGGTATTTGTCATTCTGTCCTCTGCAAATCAAGTCTAGGGACTTTTAAGAGGAGTCCCATTCCTGGAAATGTGCTTATCAGCCTCCAGTGGATAACAAGGCCATACCATAACTTGTGCTAAGACAGGTGGGAAACTGAGGCAAGGAGAGAAAGACTCTCATCCAGTTCCTTGGAGCAGCCTATTTCAGTGTATTTAGTAGTTGATATTATTGAACAGCAATATTTTATAGCAAAAAGTCAACTCCTTGTAACCCAGCTAAGCAGAACTGCCCTGCACTGGGCTGCACGGTACAAACCATTACTTGGCGTTTTCATTTTAATCCCATATTCTGCATCCTGCAGGAGCTGTTACATGCAATCTTGCATGGGTTGGAATGGTGTTAAATTATCTTTCCTTTGGAGATGGATTGGCTGTTGTAGGTGCTTCATGAAATACTGGAATACTTGAAGGAGGAGTAACACATTGCAGTGGTACTCTGAGCCCCTAAAAGCCTCCAGACAGGCTTTGCTTTCAGGCAGCTGGCTCCCACTTCAACTTCCAGCTAATAATTCCCTGGCAGTTATTTTTAGGCAGTTGATTTTGTGCTCTCATAATGCTTGGAGTAGCTATAGAATGGCAACAAAAAAACAAGCATCCCCAACCCAGCAAAAAGTAAATGCCTACAAATCATCCAAGTACCAGCCTGAGGGATAAATCACTTCCTTCCTTTGCAGGCACAACAGGATGCCAAATTTGAAACCTGGGAGATCCTTTTGGGTTTCATGATGATGTTCAGCTGTATGCAAAATACCTCATTAATGCTGGCTGGGCAAAGAAGCAGCTTTCTCTTTATTTTGCTTAGTGTAATAAAATGAAGGGAATAACCATTCCAGGAGCAGGGGTGAAGTCCCCCTTTACCCTACAGTTAGTGTACAGGGTACACTATTGATTACACTGAGTTCATAAATCAGATTAAAGGCCTTTAGGTTGTGGGTGCACTTCCCCTTAATATGAAAAAGTGGTTTGTGGGATGGGCCCAGAGGGCTCTTTGGGCCCACCACATTATCTTGTGCTGCATTTCCTAAGAGTTGGAAACCTTTGGCACCTTTGGAAGCTTTCCACACAGCCAGGTCCCTAACAGGGGCCTGTCCCGAGGTTGGCTGAGCAGGGAGTGACTTTCCCTGCTGAGTATGGATCCAGTGTCCACTGTCCCCCAAGCCAGCAGGATGTACTTGAGCCATGGCACTTCCCACCATGGGCTGTATCCTAACCCTGCATTTTCTCATTCCAAGTTTTTCCCGTCTCAGCTTGAGTGGCTTCTCCCCATCCCAGCTCCTCTGAGTTATTCTGTGGCTTTGTGGTAGTGAAGCTGTTGGATGGGCAGAATTTGGGATGAGCTTTCCAAATGTAGAGCTCCCAGGGGAGCTCCAGCAGGGCTCTGTCCCTGTGTCCCTGCTCTGTTCAAGCAGGAGCTGTGTGTGTTTCCTTCTGCTGCTCCATCTGCAGCCCCCTGGAGCAGAGGGCAGGGAGAGAGCATCCTCCTTCCCTTCTCCCGAGTGAGCTTTGGCAGCCTGTCCAAGACATCCTGGGATCAGCCTTCATAGTGCTTGGAGATGGGCAGATCCTTCCCCCAGCTCCCAGCATCTGCTCTGCCTCCAAAATCCTCACCGTGCCACCAATCAGCGGCGTGTTGGAAAGTCCCCGCTCCCTTTCAGCACATAAAAACTCCCAAATCCCATGAATTCCCTTTTAATTTACATCCTGAGTGTCTGTGTTGGGAGAGAGGGTCCTGCAGGTTAAGGGACAGTGCCACAGCAGTGGCAGAGGAGGCAGAAGCTGCCTGGGCTGGGGACCTGAGGATGCTCCTGCAGCATCCCTGAGCAGATTTGGGATGGGATGATCCTGTGCAGGTCTCTGTCTCCCCTTTCATCACCTACAGGGCTCGGACCCTTTGATCCATCTCCATTCCCAAGCTGCTGCACAGCCCCTGGAGCCACTGCTGGATCCCAGCCCCCGCCCTGAGCCAGCCAAGCGGGGAGGAGAGACTTCAAAAATCCATTCCCTGTACAAATCCCGGACGGAAATAGCCCCGCGGGGCTCGGAGCCATCGGCTGATTGCGGGGGCACAGCCCAGGCTGTCAGCGAGGGGAGCTGGGAGCAGATGGCTCCTGAGGAAGGCACAGTGCTAGGCCAGCCACCCTGCTGTCCCCAGCATCTGCAGTTTTCTATCCAAAAACAGCGTTCCAGCTAAACACCAGCTTAGTTTTTTCCTCATGAGCCAAGGGCTGTTTGCAAACTCTGAAGTCCCTGCTGAGCTGGTGGGTGCCCCAGTGGAAGGTGTTTTTAAACAGAGGGTAGCAGACCCTTCCTAGGCTCCTGCAGATGCTGGAAGAGCCAATTTTTCCATTTCTGTGGCTGCAAACTGGGATGTTGTTCGTGCTCATCTTCTGCCTCCTGCCCCATGTCCTCTCCCCACCCTCCTGTGAGTGTTTTATTCTGCAGCCAAGTCCAGACCACAAGGCTTGTTCACAATAAAACAGCAAAACCACCACCTTGAGGAGGAGAGGAAAACAGCCTATTTCCATCTGGGGCTTGTTGAGAGTACTAATCATTTCACAGGGGAGGTCTGAGAATTTGGGAGAAGCCCAGGGGAAGATACTGGGGTGTTTGTTCTCAGAGCCCAGAGCTTTGCTGGTGCCACGTGTGCCAGTGCCAGCCCTGCTGTGAGTGTCACTTGGCAGTTATCTGCCATCTTTGGGGTTCAGCTTTTGGATGAATATCTGCCTATTTCCTGCTCTTTATTGTGAAGCCCTGAACAATTTTCCTCTAAAAATCCTGACAGTCCAGCGGGATGGTCTGGTAAAGCCTCTGCGTGTGTCATCAAAGAGTTTCATCGTTTACCCAGCACCATCAGGGTGCTTGCAGAAATGCCTGGGAAACAGGAACATCCCATGCTGTGCCCATCTGAAATTCCCAAATCTCTTCTCAGGCTCCATGGTCCTCCCTGCCTCTGCTTCCCTGCTTCCACATCCCAGCAGGACAAGCCCAAGAATTCCTGGAATTCCTAGAACACCAAGGAGAAAAAGGCCAGAGAGCAAGGAATTGTGCAGAGGGATACTGATGGGAAGTGCAGGATGTTTTCTGCAGAGAAAGCTCAGGGGTTTTTGCTGGTGAACCATCACTGTGACAGATGTGTGGGCTCACAGAGGGGTGGTGTCCCCAAAGCTGTTTCTGGAGGAGTGGCCCCGAGCTCTTGATCCAGGCTCCAGCTCTGAGAAGTGCAGTGTAGGAAAAGTCCAGTTGTCTTCCCTCTTCCTGAATTTTTTGTAACAGTTCAGGACCAACACTGTTTTTCTGCTGAATTAAATGTGTGACAGGCTTTTTGCAGCTAGCCCTCAGTAAGCTGAGTCCTGGTGAATGCTTGCTGGGACTCTGCAGGACATCAATCCCAGGGCAATCATGAGGATCTGGGATGCCTGCAAAAGCCATCCCTCCAATCACCTCCTCACCACTGCTCTCCACAGGTGTTTCCTGTGAGGAGGCAAACGAGGGTCCTTAATATTGCATCTTTTAACAGGCAATCAGAGGTTCTCTCAGCAGGGAAGGTTGTTCATCAACAATTCTCATGATAGGAGAACAAGGAATGGCTTCCCACTGCCAGAGGGCAGGGTTAGATGGGCTATTGGGAAGGAATTCTTCCCTGTGAGGGTGCTGAGGCCCTGGCACAGGGTGCCCAGAGAAGCTGTGGCTGCCCCTGGATCCCTGGCAGTGTCCAAGACCAGGTTGGATGGGACTTGGAGCAACCTGGGCTCATAGAAGGAGTTCCTGCCCATGGCAGGGGGTGGGACTGAATAAACTTGAAGGTCCTTTCTGACCCAAACCATTCCAGGATTCTGTGATTCTCTGTGTCCGTGAGGCACCTAAAGGCCAAGCTGGGCTTTGGAGGTTCTGTATGGCTCCAGTGGGATGCTCCCAGAGGAGCACTGCATTCCTGCAGCTCTCAACACCATTTTTCCTGAGGGAATGGCAGTGACAGGGGCCCATGAGAGGGGAGCTCTTTGGAGGTAGCTCAGCCTTGGTACAGTTGAGTTTTGGAGCTCAGTTATTCAGCAGCTCCTTGCAGCCTTCACAGATGGATGCTGCTGAGTACAGAGCCATGACTGCTCTGGAGCTCAGTTATTTACAGCTCACTGCAGCTGACTTACACCATCTCCATCAGCAGGGCTGAAGCCAGAAGGAAAACCTTCTGGAATGAGAGCCAGGGGATAAAAAATCCCTCCCTGCTTTTTTTCCTCCTGTTGTTACAGACCCTGAGCCTGTCCCAGTCTGAAGTGGGATTGAGGGAAAACCTGTGAAGCAGCAGGGACCTGTGGGGTGAGGTGGGGACCATGTGGGAAGGTGGCAGGAGCTTCTGACTTTGACCTTAAATTGTGCAATTACAGCTAAAGTCAGTTCTCCCTGTCATCAGGAAACAAAGGAGCTTTTTTGCCTCGCCATGCCCAGCTCCATCCTTGCAGCACTGACACAATGGGCCCTGCTGGGCCTTGCTGCTCTGGGGTGTGAAACAAAAGAGCCCTTCACCATGTCCAAAATCAGATGTCCTTGGAAAAGGTCACTGGCTGATGGTTCTGCTTTCCCCAGTCCCTGGGCCTAAGGGATTTGCAGAGCCCACGTGTAGGTGTGGGAGAGGCTTCTTCCAGGAGCAAGTTCTGGTGGGGCAGGCAGAGTCCTGGAGAGCACTGAGGAGCTTCCAGGGGGGACAGCAAGGTGCTCACCTGCCTCTGAAGGACTTCCAGAGCTGCATCTTCTGAGCTGCTGTGATTGGCAAGTGCTTAAAGCTCCCCAGGGTTTGGTTTTCACTTGTTTTTTCCTTTTAAGTAGGGCTGATTTTCATGCTGGCTATCTGTGGCTTGCTGCTACTTGCAGCCAGGTTGTGGTTGTTTATTCAGTGTGTCTCCACTCTACACTCAAGGTTAAGGTGTTTTCCTCCAGGTTCATGCTGCACAAGCAGCTGTGTGGTCATCAGGAAAATTTGGACATCCCTAAGGATAGTTGTGGTACAGCTTGTCTCTGGGCTCATCCCGAGTGAGAGTGGGGAGGAGCAAAGCCAGGCAAAATGCTTGGCTGTGCTTGCTTCACTTTGCTTCTCTCTCCTTGTACTGCGTCGCTGCTGAATTTCCTCAAGTGGCTTTGTCTTCCTCAGTTTCTCTCGGTGCTTTGCGTATCTCACTCATTCCTTCCTGCCTCTGTTTGCTCCTGTGCTCCTCAATCCCCTTGGCTGCTCACATATCTGCTTTTTAATCCGTTCTTCTCCCCTGCTCTCCCTTCTCCTTTTGCTGTGCTCTCCTGCACTGCACCTGACACATTCCCCAGCAGCATTTTCTCTGCAAGCTGCTTGTCCAGACAAGTGATGGCTCTGATATTTACAGGGCACTTGTCCTTCACAGTCCAGTGCATGGACGTCACCCAGGGGTGACCCCGGGGTGGCTCCTGAGCCTCCCTTGGATGCTGGTGCTCACTCAGCCGTGTCACTCCTTCACTTGACTCATCCAGATTGGAAGGGATGGGAAGGGATGGCCTCCTGGCCATCAATCATCCTTGAGCCTGCCTGGGCTGAGATCTGCAGTCAGTAAATCATTCACATCTGCCTCATGTAAAATTACTGCACCTTTCCTTCTGCTGCTTCTGCTGCTTCTGCTGCTTCTGCTGCTTCTGCTGCTTCTGCTGCTTCTGCTGCTTCTGCTGCTTCTGCTGCTTCTGCTTCTTCTTCTGCTTCTGTTTCTTCTTCTGCTGCTTCTTCTGTTTCTTCTGTTTCTTCTTCTGCTTCTTCTATTGCTTCTGTTTCTTCTTCTGCTTCTTCTGCTTTGTCTGCTGCTTCTTCTGCTTCTGCTTTTGCTTCTGTTTTTGCTTCTGCTTTTGCTTCTGCTTCCTCTGCTTCTTCCTCTGCTTCTTCTTCTGCTTCTTCTGCTTCTGCTTCTTCTGCTTCTTCTGCTTCTGCTGCTTCTTTTCTTGGTGCTTTGCTTAAGCATGTCAAACCCTCCCATCTGGGAGCAGGGTTTATCCCTGGCTGAGGTTGTGCCCCTGGCTGGTGTCAGCTAGGCAGAGCTTGAGATTTGGATAGACTCAGTTTTATTATTGCAACAGTTACGGTTTAATGCTCTTCAGTTTCTCCTGGCTCAGTAACTCCCATGGTTTTATCTCAGGTCAAAGTGGCTGCTGCTGTCAGAGGCAGCATGGGAGCCAAGTACCTGTCCAGGAGCATCAGCCAAGGCTCTGGGGGCCCTTCCCACCTAAATTTCCACCAGGTCTGCCTCCCCACCCATTGCCATAGGATGCTGGTACCTAAGGGCTCCAGGGATTTTGGAGGCTGCAGAGGTATGGTGTCCCATGGCGATGTCCCTTGGCCGCTAAATAAGCAGCTCAGCTCTGTTGTGTTAAAAAAATCAGATAAAAATAAAGCACAGAGTTATTCACACGTAGCAAAAAATAGATTTGGTATGTGGTGCCTGCCTGCAGTGCACTCCAGGAGCTGCAAAGGCAGTAGCTGGCACTTTGGGACCAAGGGAGAGCTATTATTTATAGCCAGGCTCACTAAATCATTCCCCCAAAGGATTTTTTCCCCTTCCCTTTGTAGCATTGCTGTCCTTTCCCTTTCCCCTCACCAGCAACATTGCACTGATTGCTCATGAGGCTGTGAAGCAGCACCTAATTCTTCCCTGTTCTTAAAGCAGTTGCAGGGACACGTTCCCAGGAGGGAATTCAATCAGCCCTGTGCAGCCAGGGAGGGATTTGATGGATTTTCCTGTGTCTGTCCCTGCGCTCCATCAGAGGTGGATATTTGTTCCCAAGTGTGGCACTGTGCAGGTCATTTGTCAGGGGTCAGCAGCAGGGTTCTCTTATTCCCCACCTTCCCCCACATCCTTACTTGTTTTTTAAGCCCAAAAGCTGGACATTTGAAGTCCAAAGGCAGAAATAAAAGCACATCCTTACTAATTTCTGACTTACCCGGCACGTCGTGAATAACTGATTCATCAGTGCCAGCCACTTGGGAGGGTGCAGCGTCCCAGGGGTGCAAGGAGGGACATAAACCTGGGAGAAGGAGGCTTTGAAGAGCTCTGGGGTCGCTCTGGGGTCAGCTGTGCTTTGGCAGGGGTGTGAGCTGGGGGGGACAGGGGCTGTGGCAGGGCTGTGACTCCCAGCAGGGCCTGACAGCCCTGGCCTGTCTTGCAGCCCAGCACTTCATCGCGGCCACGGCGTGCCAGGAGGCCGACTACGGCTGGATGATCCGGCACTACTGCCTCAAGCAGTTCCAGCTCAGCATGGAGGGCATCGGCCAGCGCCTCTGGTGCAACTGGGACGAGACCGTGGGGTAAGTGAGCTCCCTCTGCTCCTCCCTCTGCTCCTCCCTCTCGTCCTGCTCCCCTCTGGGATTTTGGGGTGGAGGGGTGTCAGCGCTGGGGTTTATTTTGTGGGAGGAAACACCCCGATTTCACTCTGCTTGGCTGCTGATGCTGCCCTGGCTCTGGCCCTGCTGGGTCCCTAAGGAGTTTCTCCAGCCTGGCCACATGTGGAGGGCTTGGAGGGGAGAGCAGTGGTTGTTGTCTGCCCAGGCTTTGGTGAGGTTTTTGGCACTGTCTCTTGTGTGTGCTGGAGGAGGTGGGTTGGGGACTGCCAGAGCAGCCAGGCCTGGGGGGTGTTGGTCATTGGCCAAACACTGGTTGCAGCACCTAGAGGTGTACCACAGGGGTCAAGACTGCCCTTAACCTCTTCACGAGTTCCTCAGCAAGCTGGGAACCTCCTGAAGGGGTCAGCAAGGGAAGGGCAAAGTCCTACACCTGAGGAGGAGCAGCCCCAGGCACCAGGATGTGCTGGGGCGGCCCAGAGAGAAACCAGAAAGGGACCTGGGGGCTCCTGGTGGGCAGCAGGTTGAACATGAGCCAGGAAAGTGTCCTGGTGGGAAAACGTGGGCAGAAACTGAGGCACAGGAGGTCCTCTCTGGAGACCAGGAAATGTGTTCTCACTGTGAGGGTGGCCAAACACTGACGCAGATCTCCCAGGGAGGATGTGGAACCTCCATCCTTGGAGATGCCAAAAAAACACCTGAACATGGTCATCAGCAACCAGCTGTAGGTGGCCCTGCTTGAGCAGGGGCATTTGGACAAGGTGAAGTGGATCTCCAGAGGTCATCCCCAGCCTCAGCCATTCTGGGATGAAAGGGGTTTTCAAGGAGCACAGCCTAAGCAGGGTTTGGAAGTCAGGATGGTGGTTATGCTCCACCACACAGCAGTGGAGCTCCAGTAGGAGAAGACCATGGCTCTGCTGTGTGCTGGAAATTGATGGGTTAATGACAAAGCAGATTGGGATCCCCATCACGGGGCTTCTGGTGCCTCACAGCTTGATGGACATATCTTCCATGAGGTCTTTCATTTTTTCTCAGCACTCTGGTTCTTCAGACAGTTCAGAACACCCTGACTCAGCGTGAAAACCCCGTAACCCACCGAGGTGTCCTCAAACCCTCACTGTGAGAAAATCCCAAACTGTCCCACGGGAGCTGCTGGCCCAGCCTCTGCTTCCAGAAGTTGTGTGTTGATTTTTCCAAGCAACTTGAGGGAGAGGCAGGAATGGTATGGCAGTGGCAGCCCTGCTAAGCCTCCTGTTTGTAATCAGTGTCAGGGAGTCAGCTGTGATTTACGACTTGGGAGCAGTGCAGATGCAGCCTTGCTTGCCTGGTGGAATGCTTGGGAGCATCTCTGTGGGATAAGGAGGGTGCAAAGGGAACCCTGCTCAGTGCAACCCCAGCAGGGACACCACGGGTGTCATATGTGGGGAATATGCTGCTCTGCAGGGGTTTATTGGATCTTTTGGGAGGAATTACCTTTGGGTTTGGGTTTATTTTTATTGCAAACAGTGCTTTCTTTGGATTAGCTCTTTCCTATTTATAATCAGCAGAGCTGAATCTTTTGGTACCACCATGGTGTAAATCTGCTGAGATGGTTTGGACTGAAGTTGAAAGACTGGTCAGGGGTCGGAAAGGAAAGACCTGGCTGTCTGTTGGCGTGAGGGCTTGGAGAGAGTAAGCTCCCTCTTTCCCCCTTCAGCTGACTTTCCATGTGCCTTTCCATGGCCTTTCCCTGGGAAAATGAAGCAGTGGAACAAAAATGAGCTCATGTGACGCCAGTGGGGATGGGGGTCAGCTGGAAACAGGGAGCAGATGGTGCTGCGTGCCATGAGTGCATTTTGCACAAAAATTAAGAGGTTTTGTGAGATTTTTTGTGATTTCCTGCTTCGTGGCCCTTTCTTCTGTGTGAAATTAAAACCTACACATGTACACATATCCATCCTCTGGTCAAAGGTGGGGCTCCAAAATCTTGGAGGTCTTTTCCAACCTTAATGATTCGATGATTCTGTTCCGTGGTTCTGAACATCCTATTGGGTTTTCCTTCCCCTTGATCCGTGGCAGAATGGAAGAAAAGAGACCTGAAAGACTGTGGGAGATTTCTGGTTTTGAGAAGCCTCATCTGGTGCTCAGAAATGCCCAGGGCTGCTGATGTTGTTCCAGCCCTCCCCATCTTGTTCTTCATCTCACATGTCCTGTTTGTCTCCTAAATAGCTTCAGCTAAACTCGTTACCCTTGAGGCACTTGGAGGAAATGTTGATAAGCTTGCAGGGTTTAATTTGATTGCCTGAGTCCATTTGCTCTGTGCAAACACATGGCTCAGGGTTATTTGAGAGATGACATTCCCCTGATCCTCTTGTGCCCTCAGGACACTGGAAAAATTGGGTAGAAATAGTTCAGTTACTATAGTAAATCAGCTGCAAGGATGTGGGGTTTGGGTGGGCTCAACACCTTGCTCCCTGGGTGTGTGTGGGAATCATCATCCCCTTTGTGGAGAAAGGGACGATGTCCCAGCAGGAGTGGGCAGGGGGTGGCATAGCTGGCTGGTCACCCCTCTGGTTCTGGGGGAAGGATTTTGTCTTCCACCAGGTGTGAGACAAAGAAATGGAAATGAAGTACCTGCCTAGAGCCTGTTCTCTCCAGATTTTCCCCCAAACCAAGGCATTTCAATGTGTGAAACCTGTCTGAAACAGGGAGAAATGTTGGGAGGTTTTGCCTCTGGGCCACCAGCATCTCTGATTTCCTGCATGCAGCATCTAGCAGGGAAATGCCCCTGAGCTCCATCATTTCTTGCTCAATTATAGACGGTACAATGGGAACATCTGGATTAATGACTTGTCTCAGCAGAATCTGTAATTGTGGGTCACTGCAGCAGATGCTGCTCCCGTGCCACCCTCAGAGGCATCAGCTGAGCTCTTGCAGCGCTGCTCCTGCTGTTCTGATGTAACCAAGGGGTCCCTCTGGAGTTGAGTGTTGGGTGAGCTTGGGTTGGGCCGTGTGGACCAGCACCAGCTCTCTGGGCAGGTTTGTCCAACCCCCTTGAGCTCTGCTGGCTTTATTAGCTTTGCTTATTTAAAGAAAATGGGTGGATTTTGATATGCAAATTGTTCTCATGGACTGAGGGAACTTGTGTGAGCTGTTGCTCACACACTTTGGCTGCCCTGGGACTCAAAGGCCAGACTGGAGCTGCGTCTTGGGACCTTTGGTGTCCACGGCTCTCCACTCCATGGCTGTGGCCGAGCTGCTTTGGTCAGGAGCTCAGCTGTGCCCGATGAATTATCCCAAGGATCAGCTTGGCTATTTTGATTCCAGCTCCAGCTTCCTCAGCATGGTGGCTGAGCCAGGGGGATTAGCTGTGGTCTCCCTCGAGGCAGCTATTTCAGGGCTGTGGAGGGGTCGGGCTGCCACTGCCCACCCACGAATGCGTCAGCAGGAGCTGATGACTTGGGGATGTTTTTCCCTCTCGCTTTTGGCTGGAGGGCCGTGGCCAGGGAAGGGATTTGCAGCAGGGGGATGCTCACGGTGCCGAGCGCTGCCACAGCTGCGGGTGTCACTCCAGCCCAGCCAGGCATCTTCATCCCAAATATATCCACCCTGTGGCATTCCTGAAAATCTCCATGGAATGCTTTCCCCCCTGGGAAGGAGCTCACCAGGGGGATGGTGCTGCTCTGACAGCTGCAGCCAGGGATGGAGCTGCTCTCCCAGCTGTCAGCACACTCACACTCTGTCTTCACGTTATTTACCCATTATTTACAGAAAACAGATTGATCCATTCTCTTATTATCTCATTATCTACTTACTTATCTTCAGCTGGCCAGGTCCCTTCTGGATACCCCTTTAGCCTGGCTCCAGGCTCACCCTGCAGCCTCACAGAGAAGGAAATCAATGTTTTCTTTTAATTTGCTAAGCAAAAGTGAAGCCTTGTGGTGTTTTATTTTTTTTCCCTTCTCAAGCCAGAAATTCAGGGAGGATAGGAAACACTGGGATACTTGAGGTGAATGAGAGAGCTGTCAGTCCTGTGAACCCCAGTCCTAGTACCACACCATCCACATCCAAGTGCTGTCAAGGAATAAATGCCAGAGCCATTTCCAGTCTTGGCTGCAGTGGTAAAAAAAAAACCCAAAGGAATTTGTTAGGATTTGTAGCAGTATAAGCATTGAGATGTCATCAAACCCTAAATCATTCTTTGACTGCTTCCCACCAACAGCCCAGCCCCATCCCTGTCCTGCCTGCAGCCCTTCATCCCCACACAGTCCCTCCACAGCATCCTTTAAACCCAAACCATTTCCATGGTGACAGGGAAAACAGTTCCAACTGCAGCTCACATAGGGTAGGGAAAAATACTCCAAAGCACAGCCGAGCTTTTAAGGGCCAGGTGTCTGTCTCCTGGCAGTGCTGGGATTGTTTGGGAAAACCCACCCTCTTCCCAGTGCTATCCTAGAGCAGCTGCTTAATATTTTTGTGGAGGAGATGGAGGCTTGCAAATGAGCTGTGGGCTTGTCTGAAAGCCAAAAGCTTGACTTCACATTTGCTACAGGTGGAATGGAAGCTTGGAACAAAGTTTATTAGGGAGGCTCTCCTGTTGGGTCAGGAGATGCAGAAAGGACCCCCTCAATTTCCTGGGCTGGGGTCTGGGTGTGGCTGGGTCAAGTTATTTTCTACATAGGTAGTTATATATATTGCCGTATTTATTGAAACAATAGCGAGGCAAAGCTGTTAAAATGAGCAAAATAATTCTTGAGTAGAGATTGATGTTACCCCTGTGGGCAAATCGTGACCCCCCCTTCTCCATCACACCATGAGAACTTTCACAGACAGGGTAAAGTTCAAGCTGGTTTACCCCCACTCCAGCCTCTCTGCAGAGAGTTTTAACTCTGTGACTGAGGATGATCCTTGCAGCCTCCAGGGCTTGGCTCAGCTTTGCCCTGCTGAGCGTGGTGGGGGGTGTGGGGAGCACACAGATTCCCGGGGCTGGGCTGTGGGGCCAAGCAGGAAAAGAACCCCTCCTCCCTGAGGTATTTCACCACCAGCCCAGGCTGAATTCCCAGTGGGACCAGGCTGGGAAGAATGTGGCCCTGCTCGTGAGAAGAGAGAGAACCAGATGCTGTTTTGGAGACACAGTGGGATGAATGTTCACCACGGCTGTGGCAGGGGAGAGCACACTCGGGCCCAGGCATCAACACTGCTGCTCTCCAGAGGGATCCTGATCCTGTCTGACCGGGCATTGTAAGCAGCCTGGTTAACCCTCGTTATCCCTTCCCAGCCAATGGATGTGGCGTTGTGTCAGGAGAAGGTCCTCACTGCCCTGTGACTGGGTGCATTTGGGATGGACAGGAGATAATGGAGTCTTGCAGGGCCGTCTGGGGGTCTGTGAGATAAGGTGGAAGAAATGAGAGCTCAGCTTTGCTTCTGTGTGGCCATTGATAGAAATGCCATGATCAAGTTTGCTCTGTGTAAGTGAAGGGCAGAAATGGGCTCTTGAAGAGCACCCAGCCTTGCTTTCCCTTGGCCAAGAGCTCAGCAGCCCACGATGTCACTTCTGCACTTGGACCTGTTCCTGAGAACAGTTTCTTTTCCCTCTGGGACCCTCTCACCCACTCCCACGGGTCTCTCAGGCATGTGGGGCCAGAGGGTGGGAGTGGCTGTGATGCCACCCTGCTCCTGCTGAGGATGCCATCTGGAGCAGGGGGGCTTCAATGAAAACAGCAAAAATAAAAGGGACAAGAGACTTTAGGGTATATTAAGCCACCCCATTAGGATGGAGGGACCTCCCTCCAGTCATAGCCCCATGGCCACCTCCTTTTCCCCCCACGCTGCCTGTGGGGCTGTGGCTGCCCAGCTCCTTTCCTGGGCTCCATCCTCATGTCCAGAGTGCTGGAACAGGGCTGCTCCCTCCCTGGAAAGGGCAGGGACACTTTATCCTTTCATTTGCTGGCACCTCCAGGCTCCGGTTCCTTGCATGTCTTCACACAGAGTGATGGGAGCAGGGATTTATCCCCATGGAAGCACAGTTGGAGCCAGGGAAGGGCTAAGCCAGCTGCTCTATGGCCCTTCAGCTTTAAAAATAGCTTTTATTTGCCTGTTAACACTTTCCCTCTGGTTCCTGAAAATGCTGCAGCTCCCGAGATCTCCTAAGGATGCTGACAAACGGGAAATGGTGATTTTGCACACTGGGATGCTGAGCAGAAGCTGCTTTTAGCAGCTGCAGGCCCCATTAATTAAATCTCTGGCTGTGTGGGCACAGCCTGCCCCAAAACCCCAAACCCCAGCTGAGGAGCTGCACAGGGGTCGTGGAGAGTGGCTGGGAAGCTGCTTCTAAAACACTCCTTCCCCCAGGCAGGTTTTTAATTGGAGAGCTGGGGTTTGCTTTGCTTCTCCAGGATTAGATGTGACTAATTGGGACAGGAGGGGGAAAATTTGTATCTGTGTTTTTATGCATAGCCAGTTTGAAAGCAGGGAGGGTTTACCTGTGATTCCAGAGGATGGCTGGATGGCCTGGCACAGGGACAGTGTCTCTGGCTCAGGGCTGCTCCTGATTTTCCAGGTATTTTTTTAAATAAATGGAAAAATGGACTTGCTGGTCATAGAGGGTGGGATGGGCTGTGGGCTTGCCCAGCTGGTTTCTATGCAACCTCCCCAGTTTTAAGCAAATTAAAGGAGATTTTTAAGTAGATTCAATGTACTTATTTCTGTCCCCCTTTGGACTGAACTCACACAAGCTGGAGGATGGTGCTCCGAAGGCCAGGTTGGGATGGGTTTCCTGAAGGTCTGTTTAAAAAATGTGGCTCTGGCCTGTATTTTCTAACAGCATCAGTTCAGCCAGGAAATTCTGCAAAAATTAACACAAACCAAACAGAAAACCTCTAAACTTGCTTCTTGTTACTCCTGTAAATACTATTTCTGTTTTCATTTCCTTCTGTAAATTAAACCACCACCACGTCATTCCATAAATGAAAACTTCTTTTGGCTGGTGGGTGAGCACTTAAAAGCTGCCATCAAAGTGGCAAAACCTGGTGGGAATTTAAAACACTCTGTTATCTTTTTACCTCACTAGCTATGAACTCAAAACCTCATATATTTTTATAGGTTACATAAATTTTCAAAAACCCACTATATATATATTTTACATGGCTAGCTGTAAACTCAAAAAAATTGCTAAAAACTTTCAAGAACTCCAATAACACCTGTAGTACAATCTCAAAGTATACACCTATGTAATACACTATAATATATTGTACAGGGAGGGATATAGTATATTGGCTTTATATACATATTATAAATTACGTGGTATGTATTTTGTGGTTTATATACATTGTATATAATGTATATATATATATTTACCACCCGGTGTCGCCGTGTTTTGCAGCACCTACGGGGAGCTGACGAACTGCACGGCGCTGATCGCCGAGAGGCTCGACTGCTACTGGCCCAACCGGCTGGTGGACGAGTTCTTCGTGGCCGTGCACAAACAATACTTCAGGAACTGCTCCCCGTCGGGCCGGGCGCTGCACGACCCCCCGAACGGCGTGCTGTGCCCCTTCATCGTGCTGCCCGTCCTGGTCACCCTGCTGATGACAGCGCTCGTGGTGTGGAGGAGCAAACGCAGCGAGGGCATCGTGTAGGGACGGCGGGACGGCGCAGGGGAGGGACGGGGGCGCTCCCCTGGAAGGTGTTTGGGAAGAGCTCCGGAGGAGCATCGCGGAGGGTACCGAGCCTCCTCCTCCGCGGTAGCGCCCGTGTGCCCGGTGGTTTCAAATCAGTGCCGTGCAAGCCATGGGTGTTGGGCAGGACGGGCTGCCCGGGGACTCCGCCGGGGATCGGGGAGCGCCGCTCGCCCCGCACCGCCACGGCCGCGCTCTGCTCCGCCTCTCCCAGCCGCTTCCCCTGCCAAGCAGGAAAATCTTAAAGGAAAAAAAGACCCCGAGGGGGTGTGGGGAGTTGGAATCCTGCCGGCCCCGCGGTGCCAGCGCGGCATCTACACACGGGAGACCCGCGGCTCTGGGTGCGCCTGAACATCCTCGGCTTCCTCTCTTCGTCCTTTCTTGGGTTTCCCCCCACACGTGGAAAGGCATCTTCTCCCCCAGCCCCCCGCACAAGGACGACGCTTGCACGGGCTGGGTTTTGCCTGGGAGGTGGGCAACAACGTGGGGACTTCTGCGGTGGTGCCCTGGGGCTAATAAGGAACGGGAATAAGGTGCTTTTCCTGCCTAAATAAATACGTGAATAAACCAGGTCTGTGAAGGTTGAGGTCCAGCCTCCCCCTCAGTGCCCTCATTCTGTGGTGCCAGAGACCCCCAGAGTGCTGCCCCCCACCCCATGAGCACTGGCTGGGGCAGTGGGGTCCCTGGGGAGGGTCCCTGGCTGTGGGTGGGCAGGTCCAGGAGTGGGGTCAGCTCCAGTGCCAGGACACTGGGCAGCCCCTGGGATGGGGACCCTCCAGCCCTACCCTGAGAGCTCTGGTCCACTCCAGGCCCCTTCAGTGCCTTGCTGGCTCAGGAAGGGATTCCCTGGGGACACCAAGCTGCTGTTTACTCCTGATTCTCACATTTCCCAAAACCTCAAAACATAGTGGGACGCTCAGCCCTGTGCCTGGCCTACCCAGCCCAGACCCCTTCTACCCCAAACCAGTCTATTATTCTGGCAGAAGCATAGGTTAGTTGCATCTCTACAAATATACATAAAAATACATATAAATATATATATATATTTACATAAATACATACACACACACCCCCCCTCCCCCCATCTCCTCATGTTCAGGAAAAATTAGTTTCTTTTCCTGGATTGTGAAGTGATGAGCTCTAGGATCCCACCCTCCCCATGTCCTGGATGAGCACAAAGCAATGCTCAGACCTTCTTGTACAGTATTTAACAGTATCCAAACTTTATTATTCTGCTCATCTCCTCCAGGCAAGCAACAATACAGGGAAGGGGTTGAACAGGATAGTTCTGGGAGGCAGGGATGGCTTTGATGGCTGCTGGTACCTAGACACAGCTCTCCCTGGCTCCCCTGAGCAGCACCCTGGCTTTGCTCTGCCCTGGGCACAGCAGCAGCCCCTTCCTGGCATGAGTGGGGAGCCATCCAGGGTGACAGTCCAAGAAATGGGGACCGTGACCCCTCCTCCTGAAGGATGGAAGGTGCTAACAGTACCAGGGTGCCTCTACAGCAAGAACTACTTTGTTACAGCAACCTTGGTTGAGTTTTTGACTCAAGAGTAAGAGAATCCTTCTAATGCCACAAGCAAAACCTAGGTTATTTCCCAACCTTGCTATTTCTGTGTGTTTTACTCCTTACCTTTACTGACATATCTGTTCTGGCAGCAAAGATCTCCCATTGCAGTTGCCTGCTTAAAATACTGGGCTGATCTGTGTTTCCTTGTATTATCTGCAGGTGAAGCTCTCCTCCTGCATGCCAGTCCCTGCATTTCACCTCCCTGCTTTCCCAGGCCTCCAGCAACAGCTACAGGAGCTTGTGAGGCTGGAAAGGAAAAGGCACAGGGAAAACTCAACACACAAGTGTCATGCTTACAGCTTGCACCCTGTGATGGAGATTGTTTTCATTTCCTCCAGCACTGGCAGCAGCAGAACAGCAGGAAAGAATGAAGGGGGGCTAAAACCCCAACAGTCAATGCCCAAGTGTCACACACACACTTGCTCTGCATGAAACCACACAAACATTTATTTCTCTGGTTTATAAAAGCTCAGCTGGGCTCCATCAGCTCTTCTGCATGATCCCAGTGCTGGAGGATGCCCAGGGAGCTCTGGCACATGGACTGAAGCTGCTCCTGAGGTATGTGCTGCTCTCCTCTGCAGGCTCTCAGAGCCATCCAGCTCCTTACAGAAAAGGCAACTGCAGCATCACATCCTTCCAAAGCAAGACAGCCAAGTGTGCACGAGTGGGGCAAAATGTGTTGTGGTTCCAGCTGCCTCATCCCCTCTCAGTACAGGAATCTGGAGAACACAATTAGCTGCTCTCCAGATAACGGTGCCTAAATTTACCTTCATCAGATCAAACAGCATCTGATGCTCCCTCACCACATCCAGATTGGAAAGCCAAAGGCAGATTTCTTAAAAAAAACCCCTCCCTTTCATTAATTTCTCACAGAAATATATAATATATATTTTATATATATATAATATTTTACTAAACTAAGCATGTACTTAAGTTAGGTATTAGCTTGTATTTCTTTTAACTACTTCACACAATGAATAGAAACGAACAGAAACCTGCAGCCCAAAGAGGGCCTGAAATTAACAATGTAAAAATTCCAAACTGTGACAAAAACATACTTACATTAAATAGCATTGAGAATTTCAATACCAGAATTAGAATCTCATTTTGCACTTCCACTCTGGCAAGCTCTAAGCCTCAGCTGAGTGACTCTTAGAAAAAGCTCATATTGTTTCTGCTCATCAAAGGCAACAGTTTTGTGATTTGGTTCACAGGAGACCATTTATTGCCAACTCAAAGTGTTCCAAAAACACGCCACCTTTGCTGCTTGGGTTGTTTTGGTTTTTTTTTTT